>CM056200.1:8288171-8423171 GCA_029692085.1 Gymnothorax javanicus
CAGTCTTTGTGTTAAAATGGATATTTAACTTAATGAGGAAACCATGAGGGATGCTGGGCTCCACAGAACCCGAGCTAGGCACTTCAAAGTCTGATTAGTACAGCCGTTCATTGTGTGGCTAGCATCGGACCATAGCTGGATGACTATCTAGCTAACTCGGAAGCCCTCTAGCTAGCCAATAAATTACCATATAATGATTGTAACGTTTGCTAATAATACAATGTACCATCATGTACTTAAGTAGCCTATAAATTCTGAAAAGTTTTATCAATTGTTTGTTATTGTTCAGCTTCATAAACAATGTTCATTACATATATAACAATTGTAATCTTGTATTCAAAAACAAAATTAAAATATGCCTACTTGGATACAAAATAGAAAAACAAGTTAATGAATATGGCAACTATAAAAGAAAATTACAGTGCCACTTCGCTCCGCACCATAAAAAAACAAGGCAACATTGTCACCAATCCCCCCGCCACGGTAAGAATGGTCACGGGAGATTCCACATTCCCATTGCAACACCCATATGCCCAGTTCAGAGTCAAGGGCCATAACTCCGTAAAAATAAATGTCTCAGAATCAATTGTCGAACTCATACAATAGGGTCATTAGTACTGGCCACACAGAAAATTTCACCCATGAAGGCGCAAGAGTTTCCGAGAAAACTTGTCCCCATTGAACCTGGACGGATGGAATGACAGACGGACGGATGAGCTCCACTCCAATATCCCCCTATCCACTTCGTGGCGGGGGATAATAATCAACTTCAAAAGGTGAAACAGTGGAAAGTTAGTAAATGTACTGAGGAGAGAGAATGTTGGGTGTGCAGAAGTGTTTCATATATCCCCTCAAATCCAGGAAAAAAAAACACTTCCACGTAAAAGGTGAAGAACATGATTTGCAGTGAAACAATTGATGTGAATTTTGCAACAAAATCCATTTAACAGGAACTACTTTTAGGTTCATAATTAGAAAATTAAAGAAACACAGTATACCAAATCCAAAAGTCAATGGAACCTTCCATACACCCATGCTGAGAAAACTTGTCCCCATTGCAAATCCCGTACACCTAAGTCAACGAACAGAGTCAAGGGCCATAATTCCATGAAAATAAACTTCTCTGAATCAGTTTTCAAACTCATTCAATAGGGTCATTACACTACTGGCCGCACACACAAAATTTCATCCACGTAGATGCAATATTTGCAGAGAAAACTTGTCCCCATTGCAACACCCATATACCAAGTCGATTTAACAGAAACAAGGACCATAACTCCGTAAAAATAAAATTCTCGAATCAACTGTCGAACTCATTCAATAGGATCATTAGTACTGGTCACCCACAAATTTCATCCACGAGGTGCAACAGTTGCGAGAGAACTTGTCCCCATTGCAACACCCATACACTTAAGTCCACGAACAGAGTCAAGGGCCATAACTTTCGGTAAAAAAAAATTTCTCGAATCAATTGTCGAACTCATTCAGTAGGGGCATCAGTACTGGCCACATACAAAATTTCATTCACGTAGGTGCAATAGTTTCGAGAAAACTTATCCCCATTGAACTCGGACGGACGGATTTGACGCCATTCCAATATCTCCGATCCACTTCCCTGGGGGACAATAACAAAGAAACACTCTCAGGATAATCTCTACAGAGGGAAATCACAGTATTTGCACTCAAATTATTTTAAAAAATTTCCTGCATGAGCTTGCATTATATGTCCCCTCGAACTCTCAAATTAAACCTTCGCCCTTGGCTACACTGTTTGGAAGGACTGTGAGAGATAGCCTAGCATTAGCCTGCACTGTTATGTGAGACTGTGAGAGTTAGCCTAACATTAGCTTGCACTATTAGGTGGGACTGTGAGAGATAGCCTAGCTTTTAGCCTGCACTGTCAGGTCAGACTGTGAGAGATAGCCTAGCTTTAGCCAGCACTGTTATGTGAGACTGTGAGAGATAGCCTAGCTTTAGCCTGCACTGTCAGGTCAGACTGTGAAAGATAGCCTAGCACAGGGGTCCTCAAATCTGGTAGCCTTGCAGAGCAGACGGCCCTGCCTGATTTATTGTCTGAAATCCTGCAGGTCCATCTTGCCAACTACCGTCATCCAACAATTTCACGGCTAAATTTTTACGGCCCAATCAGGGGAAAGAGAGGGGGAGCTGCAGGCGGACATCACCAGTAAGCGACTTTATGTTTGAATACAATGGCGGCGTGCGAAGCGGTTCCTGTGGATGGGTCAATACCAGCAGTTTTATCAGACTCAATTTCTTCATTAAAAGAGGAGCAAAGAACGTCACTAAAAGCTTTTTCTGACGGAAACGATGTTTTTGCTCTTCTCCCGACCAGTTTCGTAAGAGTTTGATCTACCAGCTGGATCCTCTGGTCGAAAAAAAGATGGGAAGGACTCCAAACCCCATGTGGATTGGTCGGTGATGAGTGTGACGAGAAGAACCATCGTCCAATCAGCAGCCGCAGATTTTTTGAAGGTTCCTCCTCTGAAAACTTTTTTTCAACGGCTCTTTCCCAGATGGACTTGTGAAATATTTCGCGGGCAGATATATGTAACTGTCCGCCTGGCGTGTCAGGTTACAAATCTGGACCTTGAATCCAAATCCAGCCCAGGTTTTCTGTTATCCCAGGCAAGTCCATGAACAGTTATTGCCTCTGATTGGCCAGACAGTGTTAACACCAGGCTCCCAGGTAAAGGGAGCGTGGAAAGCCAGCAGTCTTCAGACCTCGTAGGGTGTGACTTGAGAACCAGGGGCCCAGCATTAGCCTGCACTATTAGGTGGGACTGTGAGAGATAGCCTAGCATTATCCTTCACTGTCTGGTCAGATTGTGAGAGATAGCCTAGCATAAGCCTGCACTGCTAGGTCAGACTGTGAGAGACAGCCTAGCATTAGCCTGCACTATTAGGTGGGACTGTGAGAGATAGCCTAGCTTTAGCCTGCACTGCTAGGTCAGACTGTGAGAGATAGCCTAAAATTAGCCTGCACTATAAGGTGGGACTGTGAGAGATAGCCTAGCTTTAGCCTGCACTGCTAGGTCAGACTGTGAGAGATAGCCTAGCTTTAGCCTGCATTGCTAGGTCAGACTGTGAGAGATAGCCTAGCATTAACCTGCACTATTAGGTGGGACTGTGAGAGATAGCCTAGCTATAGCCTGCACTATTCGGTGGGACTGTGAGAGATAGCCTAGCATTAGCCTGCACTGCTAGGTCAGACTGTGAGAGATAGCGTGAGCTTTTTAGCCTGCACTGCTAGGTCAGACTGTGAGAGATAGCCTAGCTTTTTAGCCTGCACTATTAGGTGGGACTGTGAGAGATAGCCTAGCTTTTTAGCCTGCACTGCTAGGTCAGACTGTGATAGATAGCCTAGCTTTAGCCTGCACTATTCGGTGGGACTGTGAGAGATAGCCTAGCTTTAGCCTGCACTATTCGGTGGGACTGTGAGAGATAGCCTAGCTTTAGCCTGCACTGCTAGGTCAGACTGTGAGAGATAGCGTAGCTTTAGCCTGCACTGCTAGGTCAGACTGTGAGAGATAGCCTAGCTTTAGCCTGCACTATTAGGTGGGACTGTGAGAGATAGCCTAGCTTTAGCCTGCACTGCTAGGTCAGACTGTGATAGATAGCCTAGCTTTAGCCTGCACTATTCGGTGGGACTGTGAGAGATAGCCTAGCTTTAGCCTGCACTATTCGGTGGGACTGTGAGAGATAGCCTAGCTTTAGCCTGCACTATTAGGTGGGACTGTGAGAGATAGCCTAGCTTTAGCCTGCACTGCTAGGTCAGACTGTGAGAGATAGCCTAGCATTAGCCTGCACTGCTAGGTCAGACTGTGAGAGATAGCCTTGCTTTAGCAGCATGGGTTTGAGAACAGTGCTGAATATGAAATGAGGAAACGGAGAGAAAGAGTGGCTCGTACCTGCAACCAGCTTTTTAATGACTGCAGCAAACATCCAGCAGAAAGCAGGCGGAGCAGAGAGCACGATGCCCAGAGAAAAACAGGAGAGAAGAGAGGGAGGGAGGGAGGGAAAAGAGGAAAGGAGAGACTGAGTGCTTTAAAGAGGAGAGATCTAAACACCAGCCCCAGTACCAGCACACATCGCACTGCTCAACACCACCCAACACAACACAACATAATACAACACCACACAACACACCACCCAACACAACACAACATAATACAACACCACACCACACAATACAACACAACACCACACCACACAATACAACACAACACAACACCATGCCACACCACACAATACAACACAACACATCACACAACATAATACAACACAACACAACACAACACCACACCACACAATACAACTCAACACAACACCACACAACACAACACACCACACCACACAATACAACACACCACATCACACAACACAATACAACACACCACACAACACATCACACAACATAATACAACATACCACACCACACAATACAACACCACACAAGGAACAAACCCCAATACCAGCCCAGAACACATTCCATGCCACGAGACGGGCGCGATAAACGCCCATCAAGTCCTCCTCACGGCCGCCATTTATCGTCCCCGCCAGCCACCCCAGGGGCGCCACAGTTTACTACAAGCGTTAGCCCATTTCACCTACCCGGTCACAGCCAGGAGGAGGACGACAATGCAAGCGTTATCCCATTTCACCTACCCGGTCACAGCCAGGAGGAGGACGACAATGCAAGCGTTATCCCATTTCACTTACCCGGTCACAGCCAGGAGGAGGACGACAATGCAAGCGTTATCCCATTTCACCTACCCGGTCACAGCCAGGAGGAGGACGACAATGCAAGCGTTATCCCATTTCACCTACCGGTCACAGCCAGGAGGAGGACGACAATGCAAGCGTTATCCCATTTCACCTACCCGGTCACAGCCAGGAGGAGGAGGACAATGCAAGCGTTATCCCATTTCACCTACCGGTCACAGCCAGGAGGAGGACCACAATGCAAGGGTTAGCCCATTTCACCTACCCGGTAACAGCCAGGAGGAGGACGACAATGCAAGCGTTATCCCATTTCACCTACCCGGTGACAGCCAGGAGGAGGACGACAATGCAAGCGTTATCCCATTTCACCTACCCGGTCACAGCCAGGAGGAGGACGACAATGCAAGCGTTAGCCCATTTCACCTACCCGGTCACAGCCAGGAGGAGGACGACAATGCAAGCCAGGAGGAGCCCATTTCACCTACCCGGTCACAGCCAGGAGGAGGACGACAATGCAAGCGTTATCCCATTTCACCTACCCCGTCACAGCCAGGAGGAGGACGACAATGCAAGCGTTATCCCATTTCACCTACCCGGTCACAGCCAGGAGGAGGACGACAATGCAAGCGTTATCCCATTTCACCTACCCGGTCACAGCCAGGAGGAGGACGACAATGCAAGCGTTATCCCATTTCACCTACCCAGTCACAGCCAGGAGGAAGGGCGACAATGCAAGCGTTAGCCCATTTCATCTACCCGGTAACAACCAGGAGGAGGACGACAATGCAAGCGTTATCCCATTTCACCTACCCGGTAACAGCCAGGAGGAGGACGACAATGCAAGCGACAATGTTATCCCATTTCACCTACCCGTAACAGCCAGGAGGAGGACGACAATGCAAGCGTTATCCCATTTCACCTACCCGGTCACAGCCAGGAGGAGGACGACAATGCCATCCCATTTCACCTACCCGTCACAGCCAGGAGGAGACAATGCAAGCGTTATCCCATTTCACCTACCCGGTCACAGCCAGGAGGAGGACGACAATGCAAGCGTTATCCCATTTCACCTACCCGGTCACAGCCAGGAGGAGGACGACAATGCAAGCGTTATCCCATTTCACCTACCCGGTCACAGCCAGGAGGAGGACGACAATGCAAGCGTTATCCCATTTCACCTACCCGGTAACAGCCAGGAGGAGGACGACAATGCAAGCGTTATCCCATTTCACCTACCCGGTCAACAGCCAGGAGGAGGGCGACAATGCAAAGCGTTATCCCATTTCACCTACCCGGTCACAGCCAGGAGGAGGACGACAATGCAAGCGTTATCCCATTTCACCTACCCGGTCACAGCCAGGAGGAGGACGACAATGCAAAAGCCCAGTTAGCCCATTTCACCTACCGGTCAACAGCCAGGAGGAGGACGACAATGCAAGCTTCACCCACCTCCCCAGGAGGAGGACTATCAATTCACCTACCCGTCACAGCCAGGATCCCATTTCACCTACCGGTCACAGCCAGGAGGAGGACGACAATGCAAGCTGCGTTATCCCATTTCACCTACCGGTCACAGCCAGGAGGAGGACGACAATGCAAGCGTTATCCCATTTCACCTACCGGTCACAGCCAGGAGGAGGACTCGACAATGCAAGCGTTAGCCCATTTCACCTACCCGGTCACAGCCAGGAGGAGGACGACAATGCAAGCGTTAGCCCATTTCACCTACCGGTCACAGCCAGGAGGAGGACGACAATGCAAGCATTAGCCCATTTCACCTACCCGGTCACAGCCAGGAGGAGGACGACAATGCAAGCGTTAGGAGGACCCATTTCACCTACCGGTCACAGCCAGGAGGAGGACGACAATGCAAGCGTTAGCCCATTTCACCTACCCGTCACAGCCAGGAGGAGGACGACAATGCAAGCGTTATCCCATTTCACCTACCGGTAACAGCCAGGAGGACGACGACAATGCAAGCGTTATCCCATTTCACCTACCGGTCACAGCCAGGAGGAGGACGACAATGCAAGCGTTATCCCATTTCACCTACCCGGTCACAGCCAGGAGGAGGACGACAATGCAAGCGTTAGCCCATTTCACCTACCCGGTCACAGCCAGGAGGAGGACGACAATGCAAGCGTTAGCCCATTTCACCTACCCGGTCACAGCCAGGAGGAGGACGACAATGCAAGCGTTAGCCCATTTCACTTACCCGGTCACAGCCAGGAGGAGGACGACAATGCAAGCGTTAGCCCATTTCACCTACCGGTCACAGCCAGGAGGAGGACGACAATGCAAGCGTTAGCCCATATCACCTACCCGGTCACAGCCAGGAGGAGGACGACAATGCAAGCGTTAGCCCATTTCACCTACCCGTAACAGCCAGGAGGAGGACGACAATGCAAGCGTTATCCCATTTCACCTACCCGGTAACAGCCAGGAGGACGGCGACAATGCAAGCGTTATCCCATTTCACCAACCCGGTAACAGCCAGGAGGAGGACGACAATGCAAGCGTTATCCCATTTCACCTACCCGGTCACAGCCAGGAGGAGGACGACAATGCAAGCGTTAGCCCATTTCACCTACCCGGTAACAGCCAGGAGGACGACAATGTCGTAATCAAAACTAGCAATCGCAACATTCTCTCAGATCGAGGCAACCAGTGCCAGGTGTGAGGAAGCACCTCATATTCAGCTCGGCATGTCCGACCCATCATCATCATCGCCGTAATCAGCAATGAGGTTCCAGACCTCGGTAAAAATTTCAGAGAGAAAAAAAAATTCAATGTCTTCATCATTCAGGTTTTGCTCTAGGTATCTTAAGTGTAACCCGTGTGAACAAGCAATGCTACGCTTCACCAAAAATCAATTTCTGTTTGCACATTATTAGTCTTTTTTTTTCTTTTATCAATGCATATAGTGTTTTGGGGAGTTTTCTTTAATTCAGTAGAATTTTTATATTAATGCTGTTTGACCTTTGACATTTTGGCGATGTAACTTCCTCCAAATTTGCGATATTCTCCTCAATATTGAGCTCTGCATTGGAGAGGTAAGATGAAATAAGTGCTCTTCAGAGGTTTTGTAAAACGCAGTAAAATGCTAAACGGAGGCAAAGATACTTCTTTGTAGAGGTCAAAGAGTTTGTTCATTATTGCTTCGATGACTACTTTGGAGTTTATACATTTTTATTTTATCGTGAACGGCATTTTTGTGAAGCATGCTAATTTACCTATCCTAAGTCCAGGCTAATGGAGCATTAGGTGGTTTTCGTGCGGTTCGCTGTTCCTTCCATCTCTAGTTTAAAGGTGTGCTTGTAGAAACGTGACATGTGAAGTTGCTGTACTGACATTAATGCGTTGCACGCAGGTACGTGAGCTCCCCATTTCTTAATTACCTCCACCATCAAAGGTAAAAGGAGGTTATGTTTTCAGTCCTGTTAACTGGAAAATGTTATGATATGCTGTATACTCAGTTAGTATTAAGCTCTGCTGTGGAGAGCTGTCGATGTAGAAACGTGACAAGCGAAGTTGCTCTACTGATATTAATGTCGTTGCACACAGAATAAAAATCTGTTGGCTGGCAAGAGAGGAGTCAGGGTTCCCACACTTTTTTACCACTGATTTTTCAAAACTTTTCCATAATATTTTACCTAATGTCCATGACTTAGTTTAAAATAAATAAGGCCTATAATAGCAAAAACACAGAGCGCCAAAATGAGCTTCTGCAGTGTGCTATGCCCTAAGCAGTGTAGCACAAATGTAGCATGGAGAATGGAAGGAAGTTGTGTCCATCTACCACCTATCCTAGGGCATTACACAATGGCACAAGGGCCTATGGCACCATTCTTGTATTTTCTCAATTATATTTAACAAACAAAAAACAAAAATAAATAACCAAGTGCTACATTTAAATGCTCAAGAAGGCAAAAACATTGAAGAGGTAACAAACAGATGCCATTTAATATATTCTGAGACAGATGTTGAACAATTACAAATTATTATTTAGAGTGTATTATCCTTGCTTATGTGCATTGTTCGCAGAATCTGGGGACGCTGTCGAAAGTTAGTGAAGTTTAAATGACACCGACATGACATGTAACCATTAAAGACTGTAACCGCGAAAAGTTTCATAGAAAAGCTAACCGAGGAAAAAGTTTCATAGAAAAGCTGTCTTTTGAGAGATTTTTTTCGTATGAGCGATATGCAAAATTGTCAGTGTATTCGCCTGTAGGAGGCCTAGAGCTTATCGCAGTACAGAAAAAAATATGTTTCTTACAAAGCTGCAAACTAATTGTTCTCATTAGGGTGCACATACTTTTTGAGAATATTTTCATTTTATAATATCTGCACATCATACTTGTTCTGAAGGAAAAATACTTGAACTGCCCTCAGAAAGTTTCTAATGGTGACAATAAAGGATCCAGGTTTTGGGCCCACGGCATAACGTACTTTTCTGGTGAGCACGGTGATATGGAAGCTTTCAGTGTACATGTAAAGAAAAAGTTAAGGTCGACGTCCACCTTTTGACACCACAGCAGCCGCTAAATTTGATATTATTATCGGTGACTATTCGGCGCTTATGTAACAGCGTCCAAGCACAAAAATTGATCGAATTTATGTTAGACGCACCTATAAATAGATGCACATTGCTCCATTGCCCACACTTATTTTAAGTCGTCCAAAAGCTAATTTTTTTTTTTTTTCTTGGCCAAACTTATTTTAAGCGGTACTTTTTCTAAAAACTGAATGGTCATCAACTGGCGACTTATAAGCGTGGCCAAGAAAAAAATATCAGCAATGGCCACACGTAGAAGTCGAAAAAACATCGCCTATTATTCAGTTGTGTGGGCGAGTCCTATCAAATTAAGCTATCTGTCAATGACGATGATGTAATGCTACATTATATGAAAAGGAAATTTGAAAAACGCAAATTGGTGGAGTTAGAGGTTTTTTTTCCCCCAAGATCATCAAAATCACTTTTGCGCAAGTTTTCTCAAACGTTAACAAATGCCACAGTCATAAAACCAAAGTGTATATTGTTAAAGATGTTAAGATGTTCGTATAGAATTACCATTTTGAATTTTTGCGTGATTAGTGAAAAAAAATTAATGGTGTGTTTTAAGCCAGAATTGGGGTCCTTTCCTTCACTTTAGGTCCCATTTTCTCAGAAAATCAAAAATCCGGCGTTTACACGAGCATGCATCACAATAATGTCGAAACAGACACGCTTTAAAAATACAAAAAATATGTTATTTGGAATAAGAAAACTTGCGGGAGAATTCCAAGGCAAATAGTGAGAGTATTTTTCGTACACTCCGTTCTGCCACAATCGGGAATCGGGTTTCTTTGCGGTCTAATCAATTTACTTGCATGACGTGTTCATCGACCTGAGAAAATCATTGAGTTACACAAGCGAACCTGGGTAATCAAACAAAAAAAATGCCAGGATGGAAATGAAATAGTTTTGAGCAGTGTACAATGCAGGAAAATGACTTGGAGAGAAACCAATTGGGCCATAGGTGGACGTCGACCATAAATTTAAATAAAGTTGTGTGTTTATATTGAAATCTTATTATATTCACGTTATTTCATTCATTATTCTGATTGACATTGATGCTATACTAATTTGAAGCGAGGCAATGGGAAAATTCAACTGGCGTTATTAGAAAAACGGTGCCCTTTAAATTCCGGCGAACAGCGTACCAAGTTACCACGTACATGGAGTGCCCGCCGGAGAGTTGGCGGGAGTGACTGATAGTGCCCGCCGGAGAGTTGGCGGGAGTGACTGACAGTGCCCGCCGGAGAATTGGCGGGAGTGACTGATGGTGCCCGCCGGAGAGTTGACGGGAGTGACTGATAGTGCCCACCGGAGAGTTGGCAAGATTGACTGATGGTGCCCGCCGGAGAGTTGGCGGGAGTGACTGATAGTGCCCGCCAGAGAGTTGGCGGAGGACTGATAGTGCCCGCCGGAGAGTTGGCGGAGTTGGCGGAGGACTGATAGTGCCCGCCGGAGAGTTGGCGGGAGGACTGATAGTGCCCGCCGGAGAGTTGGCGGGAGTGACTGATAGTGCCCGCCGGAGAGTTGGGAGACTGATTGGCGGAGATTGGCATGGACTGATAGTGCCCGGGAGTGACTGGAGAGTTAGCGGAGGACTGATAGTGCCCGCCGGAGAGTTGGCATGAGTGACTGATAGTGCCCGGCCGGAGAGTTGGTGCCCGGAGAGTTGACATGATGACTGATAGTGCCCGGCGGAGAGTTGGCGGGAGGACTGATAGTGCCCGCCGGAGAGTTGGCGGGAGTGACTGATAGTGCCCGCCGGAGAATTGGTGGGAGTGACTGATAGTGCCCGCCGGAGAATTGGTGGGAGTGACTGATAGTGCCCGCCGGAGAATTGGCGGGAGTGACTGATAGTGCCCGCCGGAGAGTTGGCGGGAGTGACTGATAGTGCCCGCCGGAGAGTTGGCGGGAGTGACTGATAGTGCCCGCCGGAGAGTTGGCGGGAGTGACTGATGGTGCCCGGCCGGAGAGTTGGTGGGAGTGACTGATGGTGCCCGCCGGAGAGTTGGCGGGAGTGACTGATAGTGCCCGCCAGAGAGTTGGCGGGAGTGACTGATGGTGCCCGCCGGAGAGTTGGCGGGATTGACTGATAGTGCCCGCCGGAGAGTGGCGGGAGTGACTGATGGTGCCCACCGGAGAGTTGGCGGGAGGATTGATAGTGCCCGCCAGAGAATTGGCGGGAGGACTGATAGTGCCCGCCCGAGAGTTGGCGGGAGTGACTGATGGTGCCCGCCGGAGTGCCGGAGGAGAGTGTTGGCGGAGTGACTGATATAGTGTCCGCCGGAGAGAGTTAGCGGAGTGACTGATAGTACCCACCGGAGAGTTGGCGGGAGGACTGATAGTGCCCGCCGGAGAATTGGCAGGAGTGACTGATAGTGCCCGTGCCGGAGAATTGGCGGAGGACTGATCGTATTCCGCCAGAGTATTGGTGGGAGTGACTGATAGTGCCCGCCGGAGAATTGGCGGGAGAGTGACTGATAGTGCCCACCGGAGAGTTGGCGGAGGACTGATAGTGCCGCCGGAGAGTTGGCAGGAGGACTGATAGTGCCCGCCGGAGTGTTGGCGGGAGTGACTGATAGTGCCCGCCGGAGAGTTGGCGGGAGTGACTGATAGTGCCCGCCGGAGAGTTGGCGGGAGTGACTGATAGTGCCCGCCGGAGAGTTGGCGGGAGTGACTGATAGTGCCCGCCGGAGAGTTGGCGGAGGACTGATGGTGCCGGGAATGGAGAGTTGGCGGGGAGGACTGATGGTGCCCGCCGGAGAGTTGGTGGGATTGACTGATAGTGCCCGCCGGAGAGTGGCGGGAGTGACTGATGGTGCCCGCCGGAGAGTTGGCGGGAGTGACTGATAGTGCCCGCCGGAGAATTGGCGGGAGTGACTGATAGTGCCGCCCGGAGAGTTGGCGGGAGGACTGATAGTGCCCGCCGGAGAGTTGGCAGGAGGACTGATAGTGCCCGCCGGAGTGTTGGCGGGAGTGACTGATAGTGCCCGCCGGAGAGTTGGCGATAGTGACTGATGGTGCCCGGACGGAGAGTTGGCGATAGTGACTGATAGTGCCCGCTGGAGAGGTGGCGGGAGTGACTGATAGTGCCTGCCGGAGAGTTGGCGGGAGTGACTGATGGTGCCTGCCGGAGAGTTGGCGGGAGTGACTGATGGTGCCCGCCGGAGAGTTGGCGGGATTGACTGATAGTGTCCGCCGGAGAGTGGCGGGAGTGACTGATAGTGCCCGCCGGAGAGTTGGCGGGATTGACTGATAGTGCCCGCCGGAGAATTGGCGGGAGTGACTGATAGTGCCCGCCGGAGAGTTGGCGGGAGTGACTGATAGTGCCCGCCGGAGAGTTGGGGGGAGTGACTGATAGTGCCCGCCGGAGAGTTGGCGGGAGTGACTGATAGTGCCCGTGCTGTTTTCTCCTGGCATGCACAGCCTCATCACACAACACAACAGAACACAAGGAAAAAACTAAGCCCAAATACCAGAACCAATATTACTCGTACATGACACAACACAACACAAGGAACAAACCCCAATACCGACCAACATCACACAACACAACGCAACACAAGGAACAAATTCAGCTCAAGAGCAAACAACCAATTGCAAAGCTATAAACAGTGAGGAACATCTGTATCACTCGTGCACACTCACCCAACCGTAATCTTAACTCTCTCCCTAATCCTAAACCTCAGCCTAACTTTAACAAAACCTTCAATCACCCTGAATAACACAATCTTTTAACTTAAGTTTAACACCTGAGCTTAATCTAGAGCCTAATTCTAAGGCCTTACCTTGCCTTAAAACCAGACAGCGTTCTAACCATAAACCCAGCTGGAACCCTTGACCGAAAACCGAGCCCTCAGTCTTTTCAAAGGCGGACCCAAGAACTGTCCCCACATTAATATTTTTGAACTTTTATATACTCATGATTTTTTTTTTTTTTACTTCCACGAGTGTAGTATAGCATGTCCTCACACACACACACACATATACACACACACTCACACCGACACTTGCACACACACACACCCACTTACAGACACACACACACTTACACAGACACACTCGCACGCACACACACACATACATACACACACACACACTCTCTCTCACACACACACACTCACACACTCCTCACCCTCCATCTTGTCCTCAGCAGCCGGCTCTTTGGCCTCCAGGCTCTTCTGCTCTTTGGGCTCCTGCGGCCCCTCAGGTGGTGCAGCGTCCTCCTGTACAGGCCCCGGGGCCCCAGCCTCTCCTGAACCACCACAGTGTGTGTTACTGCCAGGTGTGTATGCTTTGAACACACATACATAATGGCACAAACACAAACAAACTCTCATACAAACGTACACACCGGCTCAACCACATAGACTCACTCACTCACTCATATTCACACACTCACTCATACTCACTCACTCACTCATATTCACACACTCACTCATACTCACTCACTCACTCATATTCACATTCACACACTCATTCATATTCACACACACTCACATTCACACACTCACTCAGTCACTCATTCACATTCACTCACTCATACTCACTCATATTCACACACTCACTCATACTCACTCACTCATATTCACACACACACACACACACACTCATACATTTACACACTCACTCATATTCGCACGCTCACTCATACTCACTCATATTCACACACACACACACTCACTCATATTCACACACTCACTCATACACACACTCACTCATACTCACACACTCATATTCATACACTCACTCATTCACACACACTCACATTCACACTCACTCACTCATTGACACACACTCACATTCACACACTCACTCACACAGACACACAGACACTCACTCACTCATACTCACTCACATTCACGCACTCACTCATACTCACTCATATTCACTCACTCATATTCACACACTAACTCACACTCACTCATATTCACACACTAACTCACACTCACTCATATTCACACACTAACTCACACTCACTCATATTCACACATTCACTCACACTCACTCATATTCACACATTCACTCATACTCATATTCACACACACACACACACACTCTCGCTCACTCACTAATACTCACTCACTCATATTCACACACACACACTCACTCATACTCACTCATATTCACATACTCACTCACTCACGTTTAGCAGCAGGATTCTCAGGTCGTTCCTCAACCTTCACCAGCACCTGCTCCACAGCCTTCCCAGGATGCACCTCTCTCTCTGGAGCGGGCTTCATCAAGTCCTTATAAGGCGGCAGGCCCGCACCCTTCTTCTCCTCATTGGCTCCTGCCGGTTTCTCAATCGCCTCATTTGCCAGCTCAGCTGCTTGCCCCGCCCCCTTCTTCCCCTGTGGCTCCTCCGCCTTGTCCCCAGCCTCGTTCTTGGCTTCCTGAGGATGCCCCGCCCCCTGGCCCTGCTCTGGCTCCTCCTCTTCCTGTGCGGGCGGCTTCACTTCCTCCTGCAGCTCTTCCTGGTCCTTCTTCTGGTCCACCATCACCTTGTCGTGGGGGATGGGCGGCTCATGACGATGTGCTTCTCCGTCCGGAACCGCCACGCCTGAGGAGGCAGAGTCACAGCCAATTACAGACCGCCACCACAGAGAACACGCCCATCGGCCGCTGCACTGTGTGGGTACATTGTATGGGGAGTAGTGTAACTATAGCATCTGCGTGTGTGTACAGTGTGTGTATCATGTATACATAGCATGTGAGTAGAGTGTGTATGAGCAACTGTGCATATTGTATATGTATTGTGTTTGTATGTGGGTAGTGTGTGCCTTAAAAGCATGACCACTACCCTGACAAAATTTATGGAATCACCGCACTTAAAGGATATTAATCCAGCTTTTTTTACTTCATAGCAAATAACCAAATTACAATATATTATACAGCGCCCAGACTGCGACATCGGTCGCGACTGCGCCGCCAACTCTTCATGCACTGTGCCCTATTCTGGGCAGCGATTCACTCCCTAATTATCAGCCGTCAAATTTTTTTGCAGGTCGGTTGGTACCATTACGCACATCAGCCAATCACAGATCTTCTAGTGCCATCAGCCAATCACAGCTCGGGCTGTACTCATGCATCGATGAGAATGGCAAAGCATTAAACCTTGTCACTGTCAGCTGAGTTGTGCGCCGCAAATTCGTAAAACCTTGTCTGACAATAACGATGTAAATGCTCTACAATACGCCGAAATTACAAGTACACTAGCTGGTCTGCTGCGAAGTCCAATAGTCTACGTAGTAGGCCTTGGCTTCGTGGCTAATACTGCAGATCGGAGAGTAAATTTCATGATATCAGAAAGTGTTTTCATTACCGGTTTTTTATTTCGCTATTTAGATTTTGCGCATTTCTAAGGGTAATGGAAACGCACCTGGAGAGTGAGAATGATGTCCGACGTTATTATCCCGAAAACACAGTCTACTCCGCGACCGTAGACTGTTCGTGACACAGTTTTGAGTCTTGTTGATACCAGCTATGGGTGCTTGTGTCCAGTGGCGAGTGGTTTTATTTAGCGTTTCAATATCAATCGCTAATCTTCTATCCTGATGGATTAGGTTGGATGCGCACTTCCACTCTGATCTGAAGTTCCGCATGTACATGATTATTCATGCAGTATGTATGAAATCGGTGACTGGTTGGTCCGAGTGCAAGATTGTTTATTTTCATTAGAGTACGGTAAAGATGAGAAAAGCTGCGGTTCTTATAGATTTGTAGTCCGTTTTCTTTGGGGTTCCGATAATTGGCCAGCTGTCAGAGGAATAGTATTTTGTCGATTGCAGCAAATGTTTAAAACTGTTTCAAAAACTAACTGGTGACGCCTGCCCAATGTACTCCAGCGACGACCATAGGCTTATCAGCGCAATGCCTCAGATATGAGTCTGTGTCACGAAACAGTGTACGGTCACGAAGCAGACTGTTTTTTTTTTTGGGCTAATAACGCCGGACATCGTCCTCACTCTCTGTGTGCGTTTCCGTTACCCTTGAAATATGCAAAATCTACATAGCGAAATAAAAAAAACTGGTAAATAATAATAATTATTATTATGATTAGCCGTCCTACTACATTGTTACCGGTGAAAGAATTACTTGAAACTTCGTGCTAACGAACTTGGCATACTGCACCTACTTTTTACCAAATATTTAGGGTGGATCACTTTGGGAACTATATTAATTTTAAAGTTAAACTTTCAATTTGTGATGAAAAAATGTAGCCAAATTATGCTTTTTACGGCTTCAATTCCTCCTGGGTCTCATATTTTCAAAGCAATTAAGCCATGTTTGGTGTCAAATTGTTCCTTGGGATGGCAGCAACAATTACAGTTATACATTTTAGAACTAGCACTGTGATAATTGGGAGTTATTCATTGATTTATCCCCATATGTTGGTTTTAGGGGGGTGCTCATCTAAATTTGGCCATAATTTTTCTATGAATGATTCAGTTTATGTACTGGGGAGGGTTTGATGAAAAGTTGTCCCTTGGGGAAATGGAGACTTGTACATACATTTATACTTGTATGATAACTTTCCAAAATGATAACTGCATTTATACATTTTTCAAACATTGCTGTGAACATCAATATCTACTTTTCAGTTCACAAAGTGCTTTCTGATAATGTTTCTTAAATAAATGCAGCAACAACTGATAGTCTGTTCAGGTATCTTTATTTGGGCTTGTAAATATTCAGAAAAGTATGGTACTTTGCATGACCACAGTTTTGGCCTCTTGGCGCCTAAATTTTGGCTCTTGCCCCAACTTTTTTTCAGGTTGGGAGCGCATGCGCTCCTAGGTCCAAAAGTTAGTCTGGAGGGTTGTTATAAAATTATACCATTGTATAATACAAATATTATTCAATTCAGTGTAAAAGAATAATGTACATGCATAGTTCATACTGCATAGCATATAAATATGTGTATAGAGTATGTGTATACTATGTATGTACAGTGTATGTGTAGTGTATAGGAGAGTAGTTTATGAGCATTGTGTTTTCAGTGTAAGTATATAGTGAATGTGTATGTGCATAGTGCATAGTATGTGCTCATATTGTTTAACGTGTATGTGCGCACAGTGTATGTGTACTGCATAAGTGTGTAGTTTATGTGTATATTGTGTGTTCAGTGTATGCGTATAGTGTATGTGTATATATGTTGTGTTCAGTGTATGTGTGTTGTGTGTGTAGTGTATAGTGTGTGTGTGTGTGATTGTGTATGTGTATAGTGTGTGTGTTGTATGTGTGCAGTGTATGTGCGCAGTGTAAGTGCGTAGTGTATGTGTATAGTGAATGAGTGCAGTGTAAGTGCGTAGTGTATTTGTGCAGTGTAAGTGCGTAGTGTATGTGTGCAGTGTATGTGTGTGGTGTGTGTGTGAGAGTGTGTGTGTGTGTGTGTGTGCAGTGTGTGTGTGTAGTGTATGTGTGCAGTGTATGTGCGCAGTGTATGGGTGTAGTGTATGTGTGCAGTGTAAGTGTGTAGTGTATGTGTGCAGTGTAAGTGCGTAGTGTATGTGTGCAGTGTAAGTGCGTAGTGTATGTGTGCAGTGTAACTGCGTAGTGTATGTGTATAGTGTATGTGTGCAGTGTATGTGTGCAGTGTAAGTGTGTAGTGTATGTGTGCAGTGTATGTGTGCAGTGTAAGTGTGTAGTGTATGTGTGCAGTGTATGTGTGTGTGTGTGTGCAGTGTGTGTGCAGTGTAAGTGTGTAGTGTATGTGTGCAGTGTAAGTGTGTATGTGTGCAGTGTATGTGTGCAGTGTATGTGTGTAGTGTATGTGTGCAGTGTAAGTGTGTAGTGTATGTGTGCAGTGTATGTGTGCAGTGTATGTGTGTAGTGTATGTGTGCAGTGTAAGTGTGTAGTGTATGTGTGCAGTGTATGTGTGCAGTGTAAGTGTGTAGTGTATGTGTGCAGTGTAAGTGTGTAGTGTATGTGTGCAGTGTAAGTGTGTAGTGTATGTGTGCAGTGTAAGTGTGTAGTGTGTGTGTGCAGTGTAGTGTATGTGTGTGTAGTGTATGTGTGCAGTGTAAGTGTGTAGTGTATGTGTGTGCAGTGTAAGGGTATGTATGTGTGCAGTGTAACTGTGTAGTGTATGTGTAAGTATAGTGTATGTGTGCAGTGTAAGTGTGTGTGTAGTGTATGTGTGCAGTGTATGTGTGTAGTGTATGTGTGCAGTGTAAGTGTGTAGTGTATGTGTGCAGTGTAAGTGTGCAGTGTATGTGTGTAGTGTATGTGTGCAGTGTAAGTGTGTATGTGTGTAGTGTATGTGTGCAGTGTAAGTGTGTAGTGTATGTGTGCAGTGTAAGTGTGCAGTGTATGTGTGCAGTGTAAGTGTGTAGTGTATGTGTGCAGTGTAAGTGTGTAGTGTATGTGTGCAGTGTAACTGCGTAGTGTATGGGTATAGTGTATGTGTGCAGTGTAAGTGTGTAGTGTATGTGTGCAGTGTATGTGTGTAGTGTATGTGTGCAGTGTATGTGTGCAGTGTATGTGTGCAGTGTAAGTGTGTAGTGTATGTGTGCAGTGTAAGTGGGTAGTGTATGTGTATAGTGTATGTGTGCAGTGTAAGTGTGTAGTGTATGTGTGCAGTGTAAGTGTGTAGTGTATGTGTATAGTGTATGTGTGCAGTGTATGTGCGCAGTGTATGGGTGTAGTGTATGTGTGCAGTGTAGTGTATGTGTATAGTGTATGTGTGCAGTGTAAGTGTGTAGTGTATGTGTGTAGTGTATGTGTGCAGTGTGTGTGTAGTGTGTGTGTGCAGTGTATGTGTGTGTGTAGTGTGTGTGTGCGGTGTGTGTGTGTGTGTAGTGTGGTGTGCAGTGTAAGTGTGGTAGTGTATGTGTGCAGTGTAAGTGTGTAGTGTATGTGTGCAGTGTAAGTGTGTAGTGTATGTGTGCAGTGTATGTGTGTGTATGTGTGCAGTGTATGTGTGCAGTGTAAGTGTGTAGTGTATGTGTGCAGTGTAAGTGGGTAGTGTATGTGTGCAGTGTATGTGTGCAGTGTAAGTGCGTAGTGTATGTGTGCAGTGTAAGTGGGTAGTGTATGTGTGCAGTGTAAGTGTGTAGTGTATGTGTGCAGTGTAAGTGTGTGTGTGTGTGTGTGTGTGTATGTATGTGTGCAGTGTAAGTGTGTATGTGTGTGCAGTGTAAGTGTGTAGTGTATGTGTGTGCAGTGTGTGTGTGTGCAGTGTAAGTGTGTGGTGTGTGTGTGCAGTGTAAAGTCTGTGTGTGTGTGTGTGTGCAGTGTAAGGCGTGTGTGTAAGTGTGCAGTGTATGTGTGTAGTGTAATGTGTGTAGTGTATGTGTGCAGTGTAAGTGTGTAGTGTGTGTGTGCAGTGTAAGTGTGTAGTGTATGTGTGCAGTGTAAGTGTGTAGTGTATGTGTGTAGTGTATGTGTGCAGTGTAAGTGTGTAGTGTGTGTGTGCAGTGTAAGTGTGTGTAGTGTATGTGTGTAGTGTAAGTGTGGTGTAAGTGTGTGTGTGCAGTGTGTAGTGTGTGTGTGCAGTGTAAGTGTGTGTGTGTGTGTATGTGTGTAATTGTGTGTGTGTGTGCAGTGTAAGTGTGTAGTGTATGTGTATAGTGTATGTGTGCAGTGTAAGTGTGTAGTGTATGTGTATAGTGTAAGTGTGCAGTGTAATTGTGTAGTGTAATGTGTGTAGTGTATGTGTGCAGTGTAAGTGTGTAGTGGATGTGTATAGTGTATGTGTGCAGTGTAAGTGTGTAGTGTATGTGTGTATAGTGTATGTGTGCAGTGTAAGTGTGTAGTGTATGTGTGTAGTGTGTGTGTGCAGTGTAAGTGTGTAGTGTATGTGTGCAGTGTAAGTGTGTAGTGTATGTGTGTAGTGTAAGTGTGTAGTGTATGTGTATAGTGTATGTGTGCAGTGTAAGTGCGTAATGTATGTGTGCAGTGTAAGTGTGTAGTGTATGTGTGTGTATGTGTGCAGTGTAAGTAGTGTATGTGTGCAGTGTAAGTGTGTAGTGTATGTGTGCAGTGTAAGTGTGTAGTGTATGTGTGCAGTGTAATGTGTGTAGTGTGTGTATAGTGTATGTGTGCAGTGTAAGTGTGTAGTGTATGTGTATAGTGTATGTGTGCAGTGTAAGTGTGTAGTGTATGTGTATAGTGTATGTGTGCAGTGTAAGTGTGTAGTGTATGTGTGAAGTGTAGTGCAGTGTATGTGTGTGCAGTGTATGTGTGCAGTGTAAGTGGGTAGTGTATGTGTATAGAGTATATGTGCAGTGTAAGTGGGTAGTGTATGTGTGTAGTATATGTGCGTATTGTACCAGCGTTGGGCGGGTCCAGCTGCACACTCTCCTCCCCCTTGGGAATCTCGACAGGGCCTTTGATCTGTGGCGCTTCAGCAGGCTCCCCAGGGTTCTGCTCCGCTACAACCGGATCCAGCGCTGGCTTCTCCACTGCAGGGAGAACAGGAGCAGAGCCGATGCAGAACTGGGTCAGAACCGAGTCCTGAGTGAGCACCAGGGCAGAATCAGAGCCAGAGCGCGAGTGACCGAGCGCACAGTACCTGGGACTTTGGGCAGAGGACCCTGATTCATCCGGTCATGGGCCGGGGCAGGAGGCCGGTGAACTCTGGCCGGCTCACGGGTCGCCATAGAAACAGTGGTGAAGGTACTGATGATAAGGATGCAGAGACCGACCCACAAAACCAGCTACAAGAGAGAGAGAGAGCGAGAGAGAGCGAGAGAGAGAGGAATATGAGTGAAAACACCACGACTTAAGTACACTCTCTCCAACCAGGCATTCTCCAGAACCACACACTCTGAGCTCTCTCCGTCCACAGGCACACCCTCTTTATAACCCCACCCCCTCCAAAGGCACACCCTCTTTATAACCCCCGCCCCCCACAGGCACACCCTCTTTATAACCCCGCCCCCTCCACAGGCACACCCTCTTTATAACCCCGTCCCCTCCACAGGCACACCCTCTTTATAACCCCGCCCCTCCACAGGCACACCCTCTTTATAACCCTGTCCCCTCCACAGGCACACCCTCGTTCTAACCCCACCCCCTCCACAGGCACACCCTTTTCTACCCCACCCCTCCACAGGCACACCCTCTTTATAGCCCTGCCCCCTCCACAGGCACACCCTCTCTATAACCCCACCCCCTCCACAGGCACACCCTCTCTATAACCCCGCCCAGGCACAGTGGTACCTGAGCAGTGAGGCGGCTCTTCTGGATCTTCCTGTAGATGAGGGCGGGACAGATGAAGCAGATCAGGCTACCCATGGTGGCGCCCGTCAGGCCCAGGATTGTCTCCACTGACAGCACAGCAGGGAGGAGAGGGTGAGAGACCTGCCCCTGCCCCGCCCACAGCTCCACCCCAGCCCCAAAACCCCACCCAACACTCCTCCCCAGCCCCAAACTCCACCCCAAACTCAAGCCCAGCCCCAAACTCCACTGCAGACACCACATGACCTCCATCCTGGCCAATTACACCCACTCCATCAAGCAGGAAGCTCACTCCCATTACAGCTGTGGGTGAGTGTGTTACCCATCAAAGCACAATGCTTCAGAACACAAACATGCACACAAGCACACCCACAGGCATGCACGCGCGCCCACACGCACAAACACACACACACACACACACAAAAATTCACATACACACTCTCACCGTTTGGAATCAGGATGCCTCCCAGCATGGTGCCGAAGACAATAGCGAGTGTGATGATCTTAAAGCGCAGTGGGGGCATGTATCCTCCTGCAGCAAACGTGCCGTCCTTCTGCTGCGTTTGTACAGAAAACAACAACACAACAAGTGTGGGGTCAGTGCATCACAAAACAACAACACAATAATTGTGGGGTCACTGCACCAGAAAACAACAACACAACAAGTGTGGGGTCAGCTGTTAGATAGCTGACAGGTACAGGTGAGGGGGATGACAGGTATAGATGAGGTCAGGCACAGGTGAGGGAGCTGACAGGTACAGGTGAGGGGGATGACAGGTATAGATGAGGTCCAGGTACAGGTGAGGGGGATGACAGGCATAGATGAGGTCCAGGTACAGGTGAGGGTGCTGACAGGTACAGGTGAGGGGGATGACATACAGAAGAGGTCAGGTACAGGTGAGGGAGCTGACAGGTACAGGTGAGGTCAGGCACAGGTGAGGGAGTTGACAGGTACAGGTGAGGGGGATGACAGGTATAGATGAGGTCCAGGTACAGGTGAGGGGGATGACAGGTATAGATGAGGTCCAGGTACAGGTGAGGGAGCTAACAGGTATAGGTGAGGGGGATGACAGGTATAGATGAGGTCAGGCACAGGTGAGGGAGTTGACAGGTACAGGTGAGGGGGATGACAGGTATAGATGAGGTCAGGCACAGGTGAGGGAGCTGACAGGTACAGGTGAGGGGGATGACAGGTATAGATGAGGTCCAGGTACAGGTGAGGGGGATGACAGATATTGAAGAGGTCAGGTACAGGTGAGGGAGCTGACAGGTATAAGTGAGGGGGATGACAGGTATAGATGAGGTCAGGTACAGGTGAGATAGCTGTCAGGTATAGGTGAGGGGGATGTCAGGTATAGGTGAGGAGAGGTACAGGTGAGGGAGCTGACAGTTACAGGTGAGGGGGATGTCAAGCATAGATGAGGTCAGGTACAGGTGAGGGAGCTGACAGGTATAGGTGAGGGGGATGTCAGGTATAGCTGAGGACAGGTACATGTGAGGGAGCTGACAGGAATAGCTGAGGGGGATGTCAGGTATAGATGAGGTTAGGTACAGGTGAGGGAGCTGACAGGTACAGGTGAGGGGGATGTCAGGTATGGATGAGGTCAGGTACAGGTGAGGGAGCTGACAGGTGTAGGTGAGGGGGATGACAGATATACAATAGGTCAGGTAAAGATGAGGGAGCTGAGAGGTATAGGTGAGGGGGATGTCAGGTATAGATGAGGTCAGGTACAGGTGAGGGAGCTGACAGGTACAGGTGAGGGGGATGTCAGGTATAGATGAGGTCAGGTACAGGTGAGGGAGCTGACAGGTACAGGTGAGGGGGATGACAGACATAGAAGAGGTCAGGTACAGGGGAGGGAGCTGACAGGTACAGGTGAGGGGGATGACAGATATAGATGAGGTCAGGCACAGGTGAGGGAGCTGACAGGTACAGGTGAGGCGGATGACAGGTATAGATGAGGTCAGGTACAGGTGAGGGGGATGACAGGTATAGATGAGGTCAGGTACAGGTGAGGGAGCTGACAGGTACAGGTGAGGGGGATGACAGGTATAGATGAGGTCCAGGTACAGGTGAGGGGGATGACAGGTACAGATGAGGTCAGGTACAGGTGAGGGAGCTGAAAGGTACAGGTGAGGGGGATGACAGGTATAGATGAGGTCCAGGTACAGGTGAGGGGGATGACAGAAACAGAAGAGGTCAGGTACAGGTGAGGGAGCTGACGGGTATAGGTGAGGGGGATGACAGGTATAGATGAGGTCAGGCACAGGTGAGGGAGCTGACAGGTACAGGTGAGGGGGATGTCAGGTATAGAGGAGGTCAGGTACAGGTGAGGGAGCTGACAGGTATCGGTGAGGGGAATGACAGGTATAAATGAGGTCAGGTACAGGTGAGATAGCTGACAGGTATAGGTGAGGGGGATGTCAGGTATAGGTTAGGAGAGGTACAGGTGAGGGAGCTGACAGTTACAGGTGAGGGGGATGTCAAGCATAGATGAGGTCGTGTACAGGTGAGGGAGCTGACAGGTATAGGTGAGGGGGATGTCAGGTATAGCTGAGGACAGGTACATGTGAGGGAGCTGACAGGAATAGCTGAGGGGGATGTCAGGTATAGATGAGGTCAGGTACAGGTGAGGGAGCTGACAGGGACAGGTGAGGGGGATGTCAGGTATAGATGAGGTCAGGTACAGGTGAGGGAGCTGTCAGGTATAGGTGAGGGGGATGACAGATATAGAAGAGGTCAGGTAAAGATGAGGGAGCTGAGAGGTATAGGTGAGGGGGATGTCAGGTATAGATGAGGTCAGGTACAGGTGACGGAGCTGACAGGTAGAGGTGAGGGGAATGACAGGTATAGAAGAGGTCAGGTATAGGTGAGGGAGCTGACAGGTACAGGTGAGGGAAATGACAGGTATAGATGAGGTCAGGTACAAGTGAGGGAGCTGACAGGTATAGGTGAGGGGGATGTCAGGTATAGATGAGGTGAGGTACAGGTGAGGGAGCTGACAGGTACAGGTGAGGGGGATGACAGGTATAGATGAGGTCAGGTACAGGTGAGGGAGCTGACAGGTACAGGTGAGGGGGATGACAGGTATAGATGAGGTCAGGTACAGGTGAGGGTGCTGACAGGTACAGGTGAGGGGGATGTCAGGTATAGATGTGGTCAGGTACAGGTGAGGGAGCTGACAGGTACAGGTGAGGGGGATGTCAGGTATAGATGAGGTCAGGTACAGGTGAGGGAGCTGACAGTTACAGGTGAGGGGATGTCAAGCATAGATGAGGTCGTGTACAGGTGAGGGAGCTGACAGGTATAGGTGAGGGGGATGTCAGGTATAGCTGAGGACAGGTACATGTGACAGAGCTGACAGGAATAGGTGAGGGGGATGACAGATATAGAAGAGGTCAGGTAAAGATGAGGGAGCTGACAGGTATAGGTGAGGGGGATGTCAGGTATAGCTGAGGACAGGTACATGTGACGGAGCTGACAGGAATAGGTGAGGGGGATGACAGATATAGAAGAGGTCAGGTAAAGATGAGGGAGCTGACAGGGACAGGTGAGGGGGATGTCAAGCATAGATGAGGTCATGTACAGGTGAGGGAGCTGACAGGTATAGGTGAGGGGGATGTCAGGTATAGCTGAGGACAGGTACATGTGAGGGAGCTGACAGGAATAGGTGAGGGGGATGTCAGGTATAGATGAGGTCAGGTACAGGTGAGGGAGCTGACAGGGACAGGTGAGGGGGATGTCAGGTATAGATGAGGTCAGGTACAGGTGAGGGAGCTGTCAGGTATAGGTGAGGGGGATGACAGATATAGAAGAGGTCAGGTAAAGATGAGGGAGCTGAGAGGTATAGGTGAGGGGGATGTCAGGTATAGATGAGGTCAGGTACAGGTGACGGAGCTGACAGGTAGAGGTGAGGGGAATGACAGGTATAGAAGAGGTCAGGTATAGGTGAGGGAGCTGACAGGTAGAGGTGAGGGAAATGACAGGTATAGATGAGGTCAGTTACAAGTGAGGGAGCTGACAGGTATAGGTGAGGGGGATGTCAGGTATAGATGAGGTGAGGTACAGGTGAGGGAGCTGACAGGTACAGCTGAGGGGGATGACAGGTATAGATGAGGTCAGGTACAGGTGAGGGAGCTGACAGGTACAGGTGAGGGGGATGACGGGTATAGATGAGGTCAGGTACAGGTGAGGGTGCTGACAGGTACAGGTGAGGGGGATGTCAGGTATAGATGTGGTCAGGTACAGGTGAGGGAGCTGACAGGTACAGGTGAGGGGGATGTCAGGTATAGATGAGGTCAGGTACAGGTGAGGGAGCTGACAGTTACAGGTGAGGGGATGTCAAGCATAGATGAGGTCGTGTACAGGTGAGGGAGCTGACAGGTATAGTTGAGGGGGATGTCAGGTATAGCTGAGGACAGGTACATGTGACGGAGCTGACAGGAATAGGTGAGGGGGATGACAGATATAGAAGAGGTCAGGTAAAGATGAGGGAGCTGACAGGGACAGGTGAGGGGGATGTCAGGTATAGATGAGGTCAGGTACAGGTGAGGGAGCTGACAGGTATAGGTGAGGGGGATGACAGATATAGAAGAGGTCAGGTAAAGATGAGGGAGCTGACAGGTATAGGTGAGGGGGATGTCAGGTATAGATGGGGTCAGGTACAGGTGACGGAGCTGACAGGTAGAGGTGAGGGGAATGACAGGTATAGAAGAGGTCAGGTATAGGTGAGGGAGCTGACAGGTAGAGGTGAGGGAAATGACAGGTATAGATGAGGTCAGGTACAAGTGAGGGAGCTGACAGGTATAGGTGAGGGGGATGTCAGGTATAGATGAGGTAGGTAGGGTGAGGGAGAAGGTACAGGTGACAGGTATAGATGAGGTCAGGTACAAGTGAGGGAGCTGACAGGTATAGGTGAGGGGGGGGATGTCAGGTATAGATGAGGTCAGGTACAGGTGAGGGAGCTGACAGGTACAGGTGAGGGGGATGACAGGTATAGATGAGGTCAGGTACAGGTGAGGGAGCTGACAGGTACAGGTGAGGAGGATCACAGGTATAGATCCGGTCAGGTAGAGGTGAGGGAGCCAAGAGGTATAGGTGAGGAGGATGACAGGTATAGAAGTGGTCAGGTACAGGTGAGGGAGCTGACAGGTACAGGTGAGGGGGATGTCAGTTATAGATGAGGTCAGGTACAGGTGAGGGAGCTGACAGGTACAGGTGAGGAGGATCACAGGTATAGATGCGGTCAGGTAGAGGTGAGGGAGCTGAGAGGTATAGGTGAGGAGGATGACAGGTATAGATGAGGCCAGGTACAGGTGAGAGGGATGTAAGGTATAGGTGAGGTCATGTACAGGTGAGGGAGCTGACAGGTATAGGTGAGGGGGATGACAGGTGCAGCTAAGGTCAGGGGTACAGGTGAGGGAGTTGACAGGTACAGGTGAGGGGGATGTCCGGTATAGATGAGGTCAGGTACAGGTGAGGTACTGGACAGGTACAGACGAAGTTGGTCTCACCTGTTGCTCGAAAAGCATGGTATTTATGGCTTGGCGGCAGGGCAGGATCATCATGGGGAAGCCCACAGCCACTGACATCATGAAGCCGACACGGATCATCTCCGTCACCAGGTTAGAGGGGAAATTCATAAGCACGTTCCCCGCTATGTTATCCGTGAAACTGACGTAGCCAAAAAAACCCACCTGCAGAGCATGGAGGAGTGGAGAGAGGGAGTGAGAGAGCGAGACAGAGCAATGGAGGGAGGGTATGAGAGACAGAGGAGAGGAGCAGAGAGAGGGAGAGATAGAAAAAATTGAAGCACTGAATATTTTGCAGTTCCTCCTGTGATCACTTTCAGCAGCACAGCACGGACACACTGAAGGAAACAGCTCCCCCTGTCTGCAGCCGCAGTTCATGCGGACCTCACCGTGGTGTAGAAGGTGGTGACCACTTTGAGGGAGGAGCTGAAGATGGTGCTCATCCTCTTCACTGACGGCTCGTCCAGACTGTCATAGGTAGGCAGGACCTGCCTACAGACCCACAGCAAAAACATCGATTAGACCTGTCCTCACATCAAACTTTTCCTTCATCTGTGCCTCACCTGTACCTCATTATTAACATGGTAAAACAAATGCCTCTCACCTTTACCTGTCCTAAACCCCTCACACCTTTACCTGTCCTAAACCCCTTACACCTTTACCTGTCCTAAACCCCTCACACCTTTACCTGTCCTAAACCTCTCACACCTTTACCTGTCCTAAACCCCTCACACCTTTACCTGTCCTAAAGCCCTCTCACCTTTACCCGTCCTAAACCCCTCACACCTTTACCTGTCCTAAAGCCCTCTCACCTTTACCTGTCCTAAACCTCTCTCACCTTTACCTGTCCCAAAGCCCTCTCACCTTAACCTGTCCTATAGCCCGCTAACCTTTACCTGTACTATAGCCCTCTCACCTTTACCTGTCCTAAACCCCTCACACCTTTATCTGTACTATAGCCCTCTCACCTTTACCTGTCCTAAAGCTCGTCTACCTTTACCTGTACTATAGTCCTCTCACCTTTACCTGTACTAAAGCCCTCTCACCTTTACCTATCCTCAAGCTCGCTAACCTTCACCTATACTATAGCCCTCTCACCTTTACCTGTCCTATACCCCCTCTCACCTTTAACTGTCCTAAACCCCTCACACCTTTAACTGTCCTAAAGCCATCTCACCTTTACCTGTACTAAACCTCTCTAACCTTTGCCTGTCCTAAAGCCATCTCACCTTTACCTGTCCAATAGCCCGTTAACCATTACCTGTCCTAAAGCCCTCTCACCTTTACCTGTCCTAAAGCCCGCTAACCTTTACCTGTCCTAAACCTCTCACCACTACCTGTACTAAAGCTCGCTAACCTTCACCTGTACTATAGCCCTCTCACCTTCACCTGTCCCACACCCCCTCTCACCTTTAACTGTCCTAAACCCTCACACCTTTTCTTGTCCTATAGCCCGCTAACCTTTACCTGTCCTAAAGCCATCTCCCTTTACCTGTCCTATAGCCCGCTAACCTTTACCTGTCCTAAAGCCATCTCACCTTTACCTGTCCTATAGCCCGTTAACCATTACCTGTCCTAAAGCCCTCTCACCTTTACCTGTCCTAAAGCCCGCTAACCTTTATCTGTCCTAAACCTCTCACCACTACCTGTACTAAAGCTCGCTAACCTTCACCTGTACTATAGCCCTCTCACCTTCACCTGTCCTACACCCCTCTCACCTTTAACTGTCCTAAACCCCTCACACCTTTTCTTGTCCTATAGCCCGCTAACCTTTACCTGTCCTAAAGCCATCTCCCCTTTACCTGTCCTATAGCCCGCTAACCTTTACCTGTCCTAAAGCCATCTCACCTTTACCTGTCCTATAGCCCGCTAACCTTTACCTGTCCTAAAGCCCTCTCACCTTTACCTGTCCTAAAGCCCTCTCACCTTTACCTGTCCTAAACCTCTCTCACCTTTACCTGTCCTAAACCCCTCTCACCTTTCCCTGTCCTAAACCCCTCTAACCTTTACCTGTCCTAAACCCCTCTCACCTTTACCTGTCCCAAAGTTCCAACAACTTTACCTGTCTTTGTCCTCAATAAGATTTCAGTGTTGCCTTATAGATTTTTCAATTAACAAATTTTATATTTTACATACACCAATGAGCCAAAACAGCATGATCACCCGCCCAATATTCTGTTAGTCTTCTGCATGTTGCCAAAATCTGCCAGGGTGCGGACCCTCATGACCTCCGCAGGTGTCCTGCAGTATCTGGCACCAAGATGTTGGCAGCAGATCCTTTGAATCTTATTGCGAAGTGGAGCCAATTAAGGTTTGGATGGAAACAGTTCCATCTCATCCCACAGAAGCTCAATCAGGGAGGTTTTGAGGGCAAGGCAAGGGGTCACTGCTGTCGGGGAACACCGCTGCCATGAAGGGGTACAGCTGGTCCACAGTGCTGTTTAGGAGCTCCTCTCCGCACAAACGCTCTGGCCCAGGGTTTCAGAGCAGAACGGATCTCAGGGCACCTCACTCCCTCCTCCAGCTCGAGCTCTGAACACAGTGCATCCTGGTGCCACTCTTTCCTCATGTAAATGGTACATACTACATGATGCGAAACATAAAGGGACTCATCGACCAAGTGATGATGTTCCATTGCTGTATGGCATGTAGTTCTGACGCTCACATGCCTACTGTAGCCACTTCAGCGATGGACAGGGGTGAGAATGTGCAGTTTGACTAGTCTGTACCTCCACAGTACTATACCCACCAGGATGTGATGCAGGGTGCGTTGAGACTCATTCCTCGCGAAAGCATCATTAAAATTCTCTGACTCGTGCCATGGAAGCCCTTCTGTCGGTTTGGACCAGATGGTATAGCCTTCATTGCCCTGGTGCATCAATACGCCTCGAGTGCCCAACACCCCGTCGTCAGTTCATGGTCTGTAGCTCCTTGGACTGTCGGTAGGTACTCAGCACTACAGACTGGGAGCACCCCAAAAGCCTTGGCGTAGTGGAGATAATCTGACCCACTTCTCTGGCCTTAATGACTTGGTCCTTTTCAAAGTAGGAGGGTCCTTGTGCTATTTCCGCCCTATCCAACCAGAACCAGAATTTCGCTCTCAGAGACTTTGACACGCGCTGTGGTTACAAGGTAAATGTTCTTCGCTTCTTCTCAGAGTGGTTATACTGCCTTGGCTCATTGGCTCATATGCACACATGCACATGCACACACACGCATGCACACACACAAGAGTATGACACTGGGTGCCCAAAATGTAAAATAAATACATAAATAACTGAATTTCCCATCTGTGTTACTGACTCACAGAAACATACAGAACCCTTTCACCTACCCAGTGTGATGCTCTCAGTGTGCATTTTAAGATGCTTTTGATGATAAACCAAACCAAATAACACAAAGACACACAGTCAGCCACGACCACAAAATGTAGGAAAACGGAGAAATGAGGAGAGATGCAGAAAATGAAGGACTGAGAAAGAAAGGGGGGAGCGATGATCTGTCTCATTAGAAAAGCGCTGACCATCACAAACACACCCTCACACCTCCTCTCCATCCTGCTCCCTGCTCAGCCAGATACTTCAGTCAAAGCGCCCTCTTCAGGCTGTACTGAGATTACACTGAGATTACACAACAAGCACACACACTCAAAGCCACCGCGATTACGAAGCACAAGATGCTTTCAGATATTCTCCTCAGCTCCAACAGCTGAGAAAACTGGGTCAAATCCAACGCGCTTTCAAGATGGATATAGAAGGGACTTCAGGGGCAATAATAGCAGGATGAGGCGGAGCTAAGAACAAAATAAAGCAGAAAGAGGCGGAGCTAAAGAACAGAATAAAGCAGAAAGAGGTGGAGCTAAAGAACAGAATAAAGCAGAGAGAGGTGGAGCTAAAGAACAAAATAAAGCAGAAAGAGGCAGAGCTAAAGAACAGAATAAAGCAGAAAGAGGCGGGGCTAAAGAACAGAATAAAGCAGAGAGGCGGAGCTAAAGAACAAAATAAAGCAGAGAGAGGTGGAGCTAAAGAACAAAATAAAGCAGAAAGAGGCGGAGCTAAAGAACAGAATAAAGCAGAAAGAGGCGGAGCTAAAGAACAGAATAAAGCAGAAAGAGGCGGAGCTAAAGAACAGAATAAAGCAGAGAGAGGCGGAGCTAAAGAACAAAATAAAGCAGAAAGAGGCGGAGCTAAAGAACAGAATAAAGCAGAAAGAGGCGGAGCTAAAGAACAGAATAAAGCAGAAAGAGGCGGGGCTAAAGAAAAAATAAAGCAGAAAGAGGCGGGGCTAAAGAACAGAATAAAGCAGAAAGAGGCGGGGCTAAAGAACAAAATAAAGCAGAAAGAGGCGGGGCTAAAGAACAGAATAATGCAGAAAGAGGCGGGGCTGCATATTTCAAAAAAGCAGGAAGAGGTGGGGGTTCAGAGTTTAAAAAAAAGCAGGGAGAGGTGATCTTTAAAGAGGAATAGAGCAAGAAGAGGTGGGGCTTCAGAGAGGAATAGAGCCAGAAGAGGTGGGGCTTCAGAGAGGAATAGAGCCAGAAGAGGCGGGGCTTCAGAGAGGAATAGAGCAGGAAGGGGCAGAGCTTCAGAAAGGAATAGAGCAGGAAGGGGCGGGGCTTCAGAAAGGAATAGAGCAGGAAGGGGCGGGGCTTCAGGGAGGAATAGAGCAGGAAGGGGCGGGGCTTCAGAGAGGAATAGAGCAGGAAGGGGCAGAGCTTCAGAAAGGAATAGAGCAGGAAGGGGCGGGGCTTCAGGGAGGAATAGAGCAGGAAGGGGCAGGGCTTCAGGGAGGAATAGAGCAGGAAGGGGCGGGGCTTCAGAGAGGGATGGAGCAGGAAGGGGCGGGGCTTCAGAGAGGGATAGAGCAGGAAGGGGCGGGGCTTCAGAGAGGAATAGAGCAGGAAGGGGCAGGGCTTCAGAGAGGGATAGAGCAGGAAGGGGTGGGGCTTCAGAGAGGAATAGAGCAGGAAAGGATGGGGCTTCAGAGAGGAATAGAGCAGGAAGAGGCGGGGCTTAAGGTAAGAACTAAAGGGTTTCCAGTCAGAAAAAAGGAAAGATGCAAGGTTCCAGAGAAGAAGAGCACAGACTTCCACCAAGGCCAACTGTCCAGGAAATAATTTCAGAATATCAGTCTTTGACTGTTGTAGTAGCTATAGTTGTAGTTCAGCTGAAACTGAACCCGACTGCTTCTTTACACAATCGTGTGAAGCCAAACACCGAGCATGACCGCAGTCCCTGTAACTGAAATTTAAAAAATTCCAAAGTAGCAAAAGACCATACGCCAGCACATGGTTAACTGGTCTTTCGCAAATCCTTAATAATCTTGCAAAGTTCCATGATGATACATGATAGCTCAGAGAGTAGAAGGGATGGTGAAATGTGATTGGCTGATGGCAGCCATCTTGCATGCAAAATAACCTCGTACTTCTAGATATCCATCGAATCTTCAACCAACATGAAGCATGCAAGAGTTTAGGGGATTAAGCAAATGGTTTTGGAATTATGACTATTTGTGCGCTACAGCACAACCTGTGAACAGATTTATACCAAATTTGATAGGCTTGAGTTTAATGGCCCGTAGATGAGGGACTTCAAGTTTGGTGACGACTGAACAATGTTATCAGAAGTTAACAGTTTATTTTCGGAGTAGAGGCCACACCTACAAAATTCTTTGCCTGCCGCCACATCTTTAACACAGCAATTCTGTGTACATAGCATTACAAGATCTTGGTCTGAAGATGTTAACTAACAAATAACATGCAAATAGGTTCCACTATCCATGAGAGAGATAGAATTTTAAGGCTTTACAAAAATTCAGAATGGTGAAAAATTAAAACTTACACAATTGCGCGAGGCTTATATGGACAGATTTGTGCGGACCCACAGAATCCAGCAAAGAAAAAAAAAAAAAAGAATTTCGTTTCTGAGACCAATGGTTCTAAAGTTATGGGCCAAAACAAAGTTTGTTGTGTTAGCTCCACCAGGCAGTTAACGGATATAAAAATTCCAAAACAGCAAAAGGCACCACTCCAGCACACTCCAGCACTTATTTGTTGCCTTGAGAAAGAAAAAAAAAGAATGATTTTTCCGTTATGGTACGGAAACTAAAATGATTAAAGACAGACAGATGGAAGTACAAACAGACGCAAGGACATGCTGACAGCAATATTCCCGCGTATTACATACCAGGGGGTAACAAACAAACAGAAAATCAAACAAACTGAGCCAAAAACATGACCTTGTTGGAGGTCAGAAAGGAGAAAGAGGCGGGGCTTGAGTGAAATAAAGGAGGAAGAGGTGGGGCTTGAGTGGAATAAAGGAGGAAGAGGCAGAGCTTGAGTGGAATAAAGGCGGAAGAGGCAGGGCTTGAGAGGAATCAAGGAGTAAGGGGCGGGGCTTGAGTAGAATAAAGGAGGAAGAGGCAGGGCTTGAGAGGAATCAAGGAGTAAGGGGCGGGGCTTGAGTAGAATAAAGGAGGAAGAGGCAGGGCTTGAGAGGAATCAAGGAGTAAGGGGCGGGGCTTGAGTAGAATAAAGGAGTAAGGGGCGGGGCTTCAGTGGAATAAGGGGGGAGAGGTGGGGCTTGAGTAGAATAAATTAATAAGGGGTGAAGTTTGAATAGAATAAAGGGGAAGAGGCGGGGCTTAAGTGAAATAAAGGAGGAAGGGCGGGGCTTGAGTGGAATAAAGGAGTAAGGGGCGGGGCTTGAATAGAATAAAGTGGGAAGAGGCAGGCTTGAGTATAATAAATTAATAAGGGGCGGGGTTGGAGTAGAATAAAGGGGGAAGAGGCAGGGCTTGAGTGGAATAAAGGAGGAAGAGGCGGGGCTCAAGTAGAATAGAGGAGGAAGAGGCGGGGCTTTACAGTACAATGTGAAGAGTCAACAGCTTTGACCCAGAGAGATATTGGCCCTTCAGCACAGAGCAGAGATTCAGCAGAAAAGTGCGGCAACAGCCCTGCCGCTGGAGGGGACACGGGGGAAGGCGGGCGTACTTACGACTGGCAGGCGAACGCCATGCCGCAGATGGGCAGGCAGCGAAACAGCCCCTCCCAGCGCATCAGCCCGACCTGCCCCAGCCACTGCCCGCCCAGCAGCCCGTGTTTGAAAGAGGATAGCACCATCTGCGGTCGGGAAGAGCGCCAGGGTCAAGGGTCAGAGGTCATGAGGAGTGGCCCATCAGACAGGGGGAGGGCAGAGGGAGAGGGGAGGAGTCTCAGAGTGAGAGAGAGGCCGAAACCTGAAAACCGCAAATGTCTGCCGTCACTCCTGCTGCCACAAGCCTGGGCTAAACCCACACCACTCAATCACTATCACCACTACAGGTGTGACTACAACCGACCGCACACGCGCTCAAGTTTCTTGGGAGCCCGAGAACTCGTGGTTAGGATGTGCACAGACAGCGTGGAGCCCACCACATGCTCCATTTAGCCCCCGAAGGCTGAATTTACCGAGCATGCACATGAGCATGCCACGCCAGAGAGGATTCTGGGAGTGTACCGCATTCACCAAGGTTTAAAACTGGAAGATTTGGGAGTGTAGTGCATTAACTGAGGGTCAAAAATGGAGAATATTGCATTTAGTTGAGGTATAAAAATGGACTTGGGTGTGCATCACTTTCAGCGAGGTATAAAATTGTAGGATTTGACACAGACAGGGTGTGACACTCAGGATGGTGGGGAGACAGAGAGCCTGACAGCAAACCAACACTCAGGGAGGAGTAGAGATGGAGGGAACGGGGACAGGAGGCAGCAGCAGGGGAGGAGAGAGCAGCTCAATCAAAACGAGACGAGGTCTCCCACAGGTCTCTCCACAGGTCTCTCCGCTGCAGCTCCAACATTTAAAGCCACCCCCACCCAGCCCCACAAGCCCTGCCTTCTGCATCTAAAAGAATTCTGACATGGAGTAACACACACACACACACACACACACATACACACAAGTGCATGCAGATGGACAGGGACGATGCGGCCGCAGTGAGTCGTGCTGGCTCTGGCAGCAGGGGGCGCTGTACCTGCCGCTCTCTGTACTTACGGGTGGCAGCAGAAGGTGGTAGCAATTATGGGCAGGCACTGAATGACGCCCGACATGCGCCACAGGTTCACACGCTCCACCCACGAGCCACTCACAATGCCGTAACGCAGAGACGACAACACTATCTAGAGGCAGCATGACGGAAAGGAAGGGAGAAACATCACGCAGGGTTAGAGTCAATGCTTAGAGGCAGTTAGAGGCTGGGCTCTACTCCAGATGGAGGCTCCACCATAGCAACCAGGCTTAGACGCAGGACTTCATTCCAGATAGAGGTTCCTCTAAGACAGACTGGTTTAGAGGCTGGACTCTACTCCAGATAGAGGTTCTGCGATATCATACAGGGTTAGAGGCCAGACTTTATTCCAGATAACAGTTCCCCTATAACATACAGGGTTAGAGGCCAGACTTTATTCCAGATAACAGTTCCCCTATGACATACAGGGTTAGAGGCCAGACTTTATTCCAGATAATAGTTCCCCTACAACATACAGGGTTAGAGGGCAAATTTTATTACAGATAGAGATGCCTCAATAACATACTGGGTTAGAGGCCAGAATTAATTCCAGATAACAGTTCCTCTATAAAAAACAGGGTTAGAGGCCAAATTTTATTCCAGATAGAGATGGATCTATAACATACAGGGTTAGAGGCCAGACTTTATTCCAGATAACAGTTCCTCTATGACATACAGGGTTAGAGGCCAGATTTTATTCCAGATAGAGATGCCTCTATAACATACAGGGTTAGAGGCCAGACTTCATTCCAGATAACAGTTCCTCTATAACATACAGGGTTAGAAGCCAGACTTTACTCCAGATAACCGTTCCTCTATAACATACAGAGTTAGAGGCCAGACTTTATTCCAGATAACCATTCTTCTATAACATACAGAGTTAGAGGCCAGACTTTATTCCAGATAACAGTTCCCCTATAACATACAGGGTTAGAGGCCAGATTTTATTCCAGATAGACATGCCTCAAATAACATACAGGGTTAGAGGCCAGATTTTATTACAGATAACAGTTCCTCTATGACAAACTGGTTTAGAGGCTGGACTCTACTCCAGATAGAGGTTCCTATAACATACAGGGTTAGAGGCCAGATTTTATTCCAGATAGAGGTTCCTCTATAACATACAGGGTTGAAGGCTAGATTATATTCCAGATAGAGGCTCCACAACAGCAGCCAGGCTTAGAGACCAGATTATATTCCAGAAAGGGTTTTCTCTATGACAGACATGGTTAGAGGCTGGACTCTACTCGACATAAAGGTTCCTCTATAACATACAGGGTTAGAGGCCAGACTATAGTGTACTCAGGTGACTACATCACAGCTACTTAGCTTCTGGTGTCAGAGGTTAAATCCCTATGGAAATTCATAATGGGGTTTTGACACTTTTTGGCATTACTCAAACTCGCATTAATTTTGAGAGCCAGTTTGCCGTGAGATTAGCCTCATATATAAATACAGTATATGGATGCAAGTGATCACATCAAACTCATTGGTTATTGTCAAAAATGTTACGCTTTTGCATTTGTAGTTCAGCTTGTAGTCCTCTATTGCGAACTACATATCCACAACACCAACAGACGAGTAGCCCGTGATTTGTTCCCGGCTGATGAGGTACCTCAGTTTCAGCAAACATTCTCAACGTAACTTGATGGAAACTGATCAGTGACAGAAATTGCCGTTGGCCATCTCCAGATAACCGATAAACCTGCAACTGAGCAAAGTTATTGCACAGCAAGCTGCCATTAGCTAGCTATATGTGATGCATAGAAATCAATGGATAATTCCGAATACCTATTATTTTGCTGTTTAGCATTTATAAGCACCAAATAGGACTAGCTAAGCCAAAGAGCTAGCTGGCTAGCCCGATAATTCACTGGCTGAGCCAAAATTAGTCACAGTTGGTGCATATTAATTGATAGAGAACAGCAAATAGTTTACTGTTACTCACTGTTATTTAGTTAACCAGCTAGTATTTATATGCACCAAATATAACTAGCCAAGTAAGAAAAATGGCTAGCTAGATACTTTGCTGTCCTAGCTACCGTTGGCTAGCTATATTTAGTGCAGAAGTCAATAGAGAACAGTGAATAGCCATTATTTCACTGCTTACCGAGCAGTGAACCACTTGCATGTAGCTAGCTGGCATTTATAAGCACCAAATATAACCTTAGCGAGCCAACTACTGAAGTCAACAAACTAGCTCGCCAGCTAACCTAGCCAGCTAGTTCGCAGGTTCAGTCAACCATGGGGCATATAAATCAATAAAAACAGTGAATAGGAGTCATTTTTAACTGTTAGCTCATTTGCTAGCTACCAAGGTTTTACGCAAAGAGACGCAAGGCAAAGATGCTGGGCTATTAATGTCATTTGGCGCTAGTAGCAAAACTTGATTTCTAGCTGGGTAAGCAAGACGAAAGTACACTTTAGAGTTGCTAACTGATTGGCACAGTCTCATCACACTTAGCACTGAAATATGGCAAGGTGCTGGATAATTGCTAACGCACAAACCCGTTCTGCTCGGTAATCACGAGGATCATGGGACGTGTAGTTTCTTGACTGCAAAGAGGATTAGCATGTCGGCAAAAAATTTAAATGATTTTAATTATAATTGACTAATGTCTATAAAAACGACATTTATAGTTAGTTGGAATGTAGAAATCAATGACGGTGTAAAAACCATAGGAAGTACTTCAAATGTGAGTACCTAAAGAAGTCCATGTGTAAAATGTATGGGAATTTTTACTTCTGGCACCAGCGTGACATAGTTACCTCAATATTCCAGTAGATTCCTCTCGAACATACAGGGTCAAAGGCCAGACTTTGATCCAGACAGAGGTTCCTCAATAAAATACCGGGTGAGGGACAGACAATATTCTAGATCGAGGCTCCACAATAACAGAGAAAGAAGTGGTTGAAGGTTATCTCTTGCTCCTGAAAGAGGCTCATCCGTAGGAAACTCAAAGGTGGTTAGTGGTGCACAGAGGGCAGGTGAATCCCACATCCTGTCAGGTGCAGTGAGGCGAGGCAATACAATACAATACTCCACATCTACAGTACATCACCCTGCCTGACCCACTCCTCATCTACAGTACATCACCCTGCCTGACCCACTCCCATCTACAGTACATCACCCTGCCTGACCCACTCCTCATCTCTACAGTACATCATCCTGCCTGACCCCCTGCCTCTACTGTACATCACCCCTGCCTGACCCCTCACATCTACAGCACATCACCCTGCCTGATCCACTCCTCATCTACAGTACATCACCCTGCCTGACCCACTCCTCATCTACAGTACATCACCCCTGCCTGACCCACTCCTCATCTACAGTACATCATCCTGCCTGACCCACTCCTCATCTACAGTACATCATCCTGCCTGACCCACTGCTCATCTACAGTACATCACCCTGCCTGACCCACTCATCTACAGTACATGACCCTGCCTGACCCACTCCTCATCTACAGCACATCACTCTGCCTGACCCACTTCTCATCTACAGTACATCACCCTGCCTGACCCACTCCTCATCTACAGTACATCACCCTGCCTGACCCACTCCTCATCTACAGTACATCACCCTGCCTGACCCACTCCTCATCTACAGTACATCATCCTGCCTGACCCACTCCTCATCTACAGCACATCATCCTACCTGACCCACTCCTCATCTACAGCACATCACCCTGCCTGACCCACTCCTCATCTACAGTACATCACCCTGCCTGACCCACTCCTCATCTACAGTACATCATCCTGCCTGACCCACTGCCCATTTACAGTACATCACCCTGCCTGACCCACTCCTCATCTACAGCACATCACCCTGCCTGACCCACTCCTCATCTACAGTACATCATCCTGCCTGACCCACTCCTCATCTACAGTACATCATCCTGCCTGACCCACTCCTCATCTACAGCACATCATCCTGCCTGACCCACTCCTCATCTACAGTACATCATCCTGCCTGACCCACTCCTCATCTACAGCACATCACCCTGCCTGACCCACTCATCATCTACAGCACATCACCCTGCCTGACCCACTCCTCATCTACAGCACATCACCCTGCCTGACCCACTCCTCATCTACAGTACATCACCCTGCCTGACCCACTCCTCATCTACAGTACATCACCCTGCCTGACCCACTCCTCATCTACAGCACATCACCCTGCCTATCCCACTCCTCATCTACAGCACATCACCCTGCCTGACCCACTCATCATCTACAGCACATCACCCTGCCTGACCCACTCCTCATCTACAGCACATCACCCTGCCTGACCCACTCCTCATCTACAGTACATCACCCTGCCTGACCCACTCCTCATCTACAGTACATCACCCTGCCTGACCCACTCCTCATCTACAGCACATCACCCCTGCCTGACCCACTCCTCATCTACAGCACATCACCCTGCCTGACCCACTCCTCATCTACAGTACATCACCCTGCCTGACCCACTCCTCATCTACAGTACATCATCCTGCCTGACCCACTGCCCATTTACAGTACATCACCCTGCCTGACCCACTCCTCATCTACAGCACATCACCCTGCCTGACCCACTCCTCATCTACAGCACATCACCCTGCCTGACCCACTCCTCATCTACAGCACATCACCCTGCCTGACCCACCTCATCTACAGCACATCACCCTGCCTGACCCACTCCTCATCTACAGTACATCACCCTGCCTGACCCACTCCTCATCTACAGTACATCACCCTGCCTGACCCACTCCTCATCTACAGTACATCATCCTGCCTGACCCACTCCTCATCTACAGTACATCACCCTGCCTGACCCACTCCCCATCTACAGTACATCACCCCTGCCTGACCCACTCCTCATCTACAGCACATCACCCTGCCTGATCCACTCCTCATCTACAGTACATCACCCTGCCTGACCCACTCCTCATCTACAGTACATCACCCCTGCCTGACCCACTCCTCATCTACAGTACATCATCCTGCCTGACCCACTCCTCATCTACAGTACATCATCCTGCCTGACCCACTCCTCATCTACAGTACATCACCCTGCCTGACCCACTCATCTACAGTACATGACCCTGCCTGACCCACTCCTCATCTACAGTACATCATCCTGCCTGACCCACTCCTCATCTACAGTACATCATCCTGTCAGATTTCATTGCTTTGGTCTCGATGCTGAAATTACAAGTGCACTGATCTGCCAAAAAAACAACCCGTTTGGGATTAACCCCTCCCCGCCGGAGACTCGCTTCAGTGGATTCAAAAAGTAAAACTTTTTTGAATGACAGGATGTTATGTTACCATGGTTACAGACAGTTTGGGGAAATTACCTATATTTTGAAAGCATAATTATCTGGAATCTCTGGTGCATCACCAATTAATTAACTTAATCCAGAAGTGCTCTGTTCACTTGTTGGAAACTCGGAAAATTTGAGATCAGTTTCCTCTGAAGAACTGAGAGGGGAAAGGGTTAAAGTACTTTCCGCTGCTGTTACACACATGATAACGCTGGGGTGAAATCTCATGGTCCCAGAAATTCAAACGAGCTTCATATACACATGCAATAGCAACATGCACACAAACACCTGCTCACTGCAGCTTGTCCCATGACAGCGAGGGGCCAGAATATCTCACACCATCACAGGTGTTTGACACACGTCTACAGAACAGGCTGGATTGAAATGGGGGTTAATAATGCCATGGAGCACGAGTACGGTGCATCGCAGAGCTCTACAGCGCCTCCTGCTGTACACCTCCACCACCATCTCTGCTCTTCAGAATAATGGGGAACAGATCTGAGAGAAAGCACGCAGTACTGGAACGGTGGCTGCTGGACTCATTTACAGGCACAGAGGTGTTTTCTGGACTCAAGCTGTGAGAGCGCGGCTGTCTGGTGCTGCCCCCTGCTGTTTCGGAGGGGAATTGCTCACCACGAACATGAAGAGAGTGTAGAAGATGAGCGCCATGGCGGAGAAGGACTGGATGGATGACATCATGTTTCTCTGCAGGCTGAGCGGCAGCACGATGAACAACGACACGGCGATCAGCAGCAGTACCCGGAAACTGCCCGTCACCTGCCCGGCAACAAGACACGCCCACCAACCGTCACACACCAGCAGGAGCAGAGTCTACACTCAGAAACCTAACGTCCAGCCTGAAGTTCTGCTCAGAGTTACAGCCAGGAGACAGGTCTGACTGACGACCAAATTCATCGGAGGAAGAAAAACATGACAGACTTTATCTTTCTGACCACTGAGCGACTCGGACTGTCACAAATGGGCAGGGCTTCAGAAAGATGAGCTCAGCTGCGCTGCCGCACATTCAGCTTTACAGAGAATAAACAATCCACCCACTCACACACGTCAAAAAACTGCCACAAAAGTAAAAATCATGCTTTTGTGCAAGGACTCTCCTTGCGTGTGTGTGCGTGTGTGTTTGTGTGTGTGCACGCGTGTGTGTGTGTGCGTGTGTGTGTGTTTGTGTTTTTGTGTGTGTGTGCGCGCGTGTGCGCTTGTCTTTTTGTGTGTGTGCGTGCGTGCGTGTTTGTGTGTGTGTGCATGTGTGTTTGTGTTTTTGTGTGTGTGTGTGTGTGCATGTGTGTGTGTGTGTTTGTGTTTTTGTGTGTGTGTTTGTGTGTGTGTGTGTGTGTGTGTGTGTGTGTGTGTGTGCGCATGTGTGTGTGTTTGTGTTTTTGTGTGTGTGTTTTTGTGTGTGTGTGTGTGTGTGTGTGTGCGTGCGTCCTCTGCATATCTTCTGAATGACTTCAGGCTTGATAGGTATATTACTGAGGACCAAAGGAAGTTGAGTGTTGAGTCTGAAGTTGTTTGGCAGAGCGGAGCTGGAGAAATGGAGAAAGCAGCCAGCAGCGATAACGCTCGAGCAGCAACTGAACCAGCACTACATAAGTGCTTTACAGAGTAAAGAAGATACCAAAAATGTCATGCACCTGAAGACCCAGCAACTGAGCGAAGAAGTTGGATCCCAGGTCAGCGATGACGACATAAAAGGCGATGCAGGTACCCAGCATCAGCCCGATCATACTGTAGGGGTAAAGGGAGAGAGAGGGAGAGAGAGGGGTGAGAGAGAGAGAGAGAGAGAGAGAGAGAGAGCGCTATACCCTATATCTCAGATGTACAATATGACCAAAACTTTCACAAATAATGAATTATTAATAATAAGAAAGTGTCGAACAGTTATAGCACAACTTTAATAACACAGAAATGCTTACCTTGTTTCGACCAGAGTTTTGCCAGCTTTCCCATAGGCATGGAAGGCTAGAATTACAGACACAGGAGTGAACACAGCGTTTCACACTTACAGCATCATCTGTAAGAGTGACACACTTTAAGAACAGTAGCAGCTCGTGGTCTCTAAGCAACATCTGAGTGACGGCTGGTTGTGGCCGGCGCTCACCCAGTCCTGCGTAGGTCCTGCGTTTGCTGCTGCTGGCGGAGTGCACGAGGAACATACAGGACTGATGCGTCATCCACGAGCAGAAGAGAAGCAACAGAGTCCCGAGCACTATGCCACACTGCGGCCACGGCGCGAGGTGATGCGCGAGGGAGAGGAACAGAGCGAGAACCACCATCAGCGCACGTCACATGGCCACAAAACATCAGGAAGCCAGCACTCCTTACCACATCCACAAACACAGTGGCTACATTACAACAACTTAAAAGCTAGTTTTAGCTACTTATCAATATAAACAGCATCAGTCAAATCGTCTGCTATTGCAACCCCAATTCCGAAATAGTTGGGACAAAGTGTAAATTGTGAATAAAATCAAAATGCAATGACTTTCAAATCACATGAGCCAATATGTTATTTACAATAAAACATAGATAACATTTCAAATGTTGAAACTGAGACATTTTACATTTTCATCCATAAAATGAGCTTATGTCAAATTTGCTGGCTGCAACAGGTCTCAAAAAAGTTGGGACACAGGCAAAAAAGGGCTGAAAAAGCAATTAATATATAAGAGAAGCAGCTGAAAGAACATTTAGCAAGTAATTAAGTTAACTGGCATCAGGAGTGTAGCATGATTGGCTATAAAAGGGATGTCTTAGAGAGGCTGAGTCTCTCAGAAGTAAAGATGGCCAGAGGCTCTCCAACCTGTGAAGGCTTGCGTAAAAAAAACGTGGCATACTTTAAAAACAATGTTCCTCAACGTCAAATTGCAAAGGCTTTGAAGGTCTCATCATCAACAGTGCATAACATCATCAAAAGATTCAGAGAAACTGGAAAAATCTCTGCGCTGTAAGGGACAAGGCCAAGACCTTTACTGATGCCCGTGATCTTCGGGCCCTCAGACGCCACTGCATCACTCACCGGCATGATTCTGTCATTGATATTACTAAATGGGCCCAGAAATCTTCAAGAAACCACTGTCTGTAAACACAGTCCGCCATGCCATCCACAGATGCCACCTAAAAATTCTATCATGCAAAAACAAAAAAAAAAAAAGCCATTGTTGAGCATGATCCAGAAGCACCGCCGTGTTCTGTGGGCCAAGGTTCATTTAAAATGGACTGTAGCACAGTGGCAAAGTGTCCTGTGGTCAGACGAGTCCAAATTTGACATTCTTGTTGGAAATCATGAGCGTTGTTTCCTCCAGGTTAAGAGGAGAAAGACCACCCCTCCTGTTATCAGCGTTCAGTTCAAAAGCCAGCATCTCTGATGGTATGGGAATGCATTAGTGCATATGGTGTGGGACACTTGCATGTTTTAAAAAGCACCATGAATGCTGAAAGGTATATAAAGGTTTTAGAGCAACATATGCTCCCCTCCAGACGACATCTATTCCAGGGAAGGCCTTGTGCATTTCAGCAGGACAATGCAAAACCACATACTGCAGCTATTACAACTGCATGGCTTCATAGTAGAAGAGTCCGTGTGCTGAACTGGCCTGCCTGCAGTCCTGATCTTTCACCGATTGAGAACATTTGGCGCGTAATTAAATGAAAAGTCCGTCAAAGGAGACCCAAAACTCTCCAGCAGCTGGAAGCCTGTATCAAACAAGAGGGGATCAAATTCCAATGGCTAAACTCAAGAAACTTGTCTCCTCAATGCCCAAACGCCCACTCTGCGTTAAAAAAGAAGAGGGATGCCACACTATGGTAAACAGGCCCTGTCCCAACTTTTTGAGACCTGTAGCAGCCATCAAATTTGAAATGAGCTCATTTTGTGGATAAAATAGTAAAGTTTCTCAGTTTCAACATTTGCTATGTTATCTCTGTTCTATTGTGAATAAAATACTGGCTGGAGTGATATGAAAGTCATTGCGTTTTAATTTTATTCACAATTTACACTTTGTCCCAACTATTTCGGAATTGGGGTTGTACATTTATTCATACTCATGCCGTCAATTAAAAACACATTTTCAGTACTAGGGTGGTAACCCAGCGTGGCCGTGACAAACAAAGGTCTGCGAGACGGAACTGAAAATGCGCTGATTTTTGAACGTATTCCCACATACCAATGTGGCACAGCGCCCAGCAGCGAAAGGCAACACTCTTTACGCGAGGCTGGCTTTCTTTGATCCGGATTGCAGAGCCTCAACCCAAGATGATCGATCAAAGAATAAGTACCGATGACATGAGAGGACACCTCAGTACCCGCGGTGTCATATAGATTAGGACACGTACCTGCTTGAAGCAGAAGGGCATCGTCAGCACGCTCACACCTACGATACTGTTCACCACGTTCATTATCAGACCCCAGTTAGACGCCGTCATCTTGTATTTTGTATTTTCAGACCGTTATGAGCAGTACTTCCGATGAAAGGCACTGGTAACTACAGATTTTAATCCTGCCGAATTCAGGGGGTGTCCTTCGGAGATCAATGACGTGGCGCTGCGCTCAGAAAAACACAAACACCATCCATGACAGCGCCTCGCACAACGGTCAGCGAGCCAGTCAGATATTTTCGTTTCCAACCAAGTAAATAAGCTCCTACTTAATTACCAGGGTAAATATGTCCCGCTAGAGCAAGTACCTTACATCAACTAACGAATCATTTCCGACCGGAAACTTTTTCCATGCACGCTAAGCATCACATAATCATAATCATAATCGCACTCTGTCCGGTTATGTCATAGTTCATAAACTGGCCATAATTCAAATCTTTCCCTCCAGGCTGAGTCGCAAGCAGGCTTATCGGTTCCTTGACCTTTGCGAGGTGTTTGTTTGTATTTTACCCGATTTGTGAATCGTCAACATTTCAAAAGCCAGTCATTTCCGCAAGTAATGAACACATAATCAGGAAGTAAGCAGGTTTTCCGGCAACACGCTGACAGCAGATCCCCCATTCCACAGGACACTACTCCACTGTCCCTAGCGGCCAGGAGGCTCAAATACTACAAACGTTCATTTTTAGGTGAAAGCCTGCAAGCAGGCCCGGCGCTGAAACAGGGCATTGGGGGGGCACTGACACGTCCCTTTATGACAATTAGGATATTCCTGGCTGGTTCTCAATTATTTTCCTCCATTGACGCGTTTTCCAATTATCGTAATCGGCAACTGAAGACACGGTTTCTCTCCATATGCGATCTAACAGCGATGAAATCATGCACGGGTACATTCAGTAGAACCGAGAAATGGGGAATTGGACAAAACATTAGTTTTAAACAATTATTAGTCTGACCTGTTCTCGGTCATTTTCAAGATTAACAAAGGTTCACCGAAGCGCTCCACACTTAACAGGTGTTGCTTGTTCTCCTGATCAGGTAGGGCGACAATCCTTCATTTGACGCGTATTTGCTGAATTTAAATCAACGTTATTCAAAATTGCATACCTGCGCAAATAGCTTGAGCCGCATGCTTTTCATAGCCTATTTCACTGCCGAGTGCCACTTTTTTTCTCTCAATACCGAGAGTAATTTTGTATAACGTTGATTTTAATTAAGCAAATACGCGTTCAGATGAATGATTGTCGTCTTACCTAATCGGGGAGAGCAAGCAACACGTGTTAAGTGTGGAGTGCTCTCGGAGTGAACCTTTTGTTAATCTTGAAAATGACTGAGAACAGATCAGGCCTAATAATCGTTTAAAACGGATGTTTTGTCCACCCCAATTCTCAGTTCTGCTGAATTAACCCCATGATTTCATCGCTGTTACATCGCATATGGAGAGAAACCGTGCCTTCAGTTGCCAATCACAATAATTGGAAAACGCGTCAATAAAGGAAAATGATTGAAAACTAGCCAGAACTATCCTAATTCTCATAAAGGGACATGTCTGTGCCCCCCCAATTCCCTGTTCTAGCGCCGGGCCTGCCTGCAAGTAAGGCTTGCATGCAAATTGTTGTGAAACACCAGCATGTGAAATTTGGCCTTATGATGCAAAATTGGATGTTAATTCACTTTTATCGGATATTTGAACTGTAGCAGTGAGATTTGTGAGGCATTTAAACAAACAATGAGTGTTACTAGCTGGCCAGTCTTCACACCTGATTCCCATGTAAAAGCAGTGTGGTACACCCACAGGTAGTGTCTGACACAGTCTCCAAAAGACTGTGCCCTCAAAACATGTGCCGTCTACTACACATATTACCCATTACTGACTGCACAGTTATATACAGACTGCCTCGCAACAGCAAGTTGAGTGCACTGGATGACTAGGTTGTTCAGTGTGCAAAGTGCTCTTGTCTAATAAACATACCCAGGTTATGCACATATTTCCATGGTTGGGTTTGCACATTCAGGAAAACGCCAAACTTAGGGATGAGGAGGCAAAGCCCTGCTCAAGTCCAATCTCTGTTGGAGAGATTATTGATTTGAGAGATTATTGATTTGTGGGTGGGTGCTTTTTATGTCCTCGGTGGACCCTTTACAACACATGGGCCTTCGTCTTATCAGATGGTCGATGGGTGTGTCATATGGGTAGTGGATTAGAGCCTGATCGCACTCAGTGAAAATAAAGAAATGTGCATTTCATTTGAGTATTAAAGTATGCATGTAAAGTGCCCTCAATTAATATTACTGATATGAACAAATTTAGTCAAGAATGAATGCCTTTATTGATTATCATCTTGACATTCAAAATGTTAACAAAAAATAGTAACACTAACTGAAATATAATAATTGAAAGAGAAAAGTTCACGATTATAAAGCCATCTTTTTTCTCAAAAACCTGTGCTAACATTGAATCCCATTCACTTTGCTTCATGCAGCCATGAGTCAGTCCCCATGTACCATGTGCAGACCATATATACAACTATATATATATATATATATATATAACCCTAGATTGCCGGTGACATGATGTCTACAGTACACAAAGTGAAGCACATGGCCACCATATTGATACACCCAACTTCTTAATAAAAATGAATGGTTTCCTATGAGGCCAATTTCAAATAAGTTAATATAATTGTTAAAATGCCGAGATGTGCAGCTGCGTTTTGCAATATTCATTTGAAGGGCTGTAAGAAAACGTTTCACACGTAAGTTACCATAGAAGCTCAAAGGTGGAGTCCCATTAAGGGCGTTTCTGGCCCAAACCACCGAATTCTAAATAATTTTCAGCATTGATAAACCACCCCATGGGGTTCATGAATCCACCAGTGAAACCAGCGATATCATTTTTTTTAATGACAAAAAACAGTATTTTTAACATTTTTTTCAGTTTTTGGGAGGGGCCACCCATTCTGGGACCCCACAAAGTGTCACCGATGATGATAATCATGAGCTTATCAATACACATTGTAGCTGATATATTTTCCAAATGAATGAAAGAAGAATTTGTTGAAATTGATGTCATACTGCCAAGATAGGAAGATATTTGTTCAAAAAATATGTTCTGAAATGAAGATTTCCAACGGCCACATGTGTAAACAACGGTACATTTGACAGTTCCCAGCCATGACACACTAAGGGAATTTGCTGAAATTTGCCCTAGGCTATGGCCAACATTCAATGAAAAAACCAGGATGTGTCGACACCGGTAACATCGTCATCCAAACACTTGCATCAACCGACCGTTGTAAACCCTAAAATGGGGTGTGTTGATACGAAATGGATTGTGTGAGTATAGCTCTCACTTAATTCTTCTAGCTTGTTTTTTCAGTAATATAGTGATTAATTATGAACTATATGATGTTTATGCTTAAAATTATTGCCTATTCTTAGACCCTCAAACTGAAGGAGCCTCAAGACCACGGCGAGGTGACAGGTCCCCTTGAGGAATAAAAAATAACTGCTGGAACACATGCTTCACTTGAGCATACCCTATCAGCAATCCGGTGTTCAAAATGAATATATCTATGGTGCAGAATCTCTGGAATCAATGAGTCAGTCCCCATGCAGCCCCTGCAAACTCTCTGGAAGCAATGAGTCAGTCCCCATGCAGCCCCTGCAGTCTCTCTGGAAGCAATGAGTCAGTCCCCATGCAGCCCCTGCAAACTCTCTGGAAAATAACAGCAATAAGTCAGTCCCCATACAGCCCCTACAGACTCTCTGGAAGCAATGAGTCAGTCCCCATGCAGCCCCTGCAGTCTCTCTGGAAGCAATGAGTCAGTCCCCATGCAGCCCCTGCAAACTCTCTGGAAGTAATGAGTCAGTCCCCATGAAGCACCTGCAAACTCTCTGGAAGTAATGAGTCAGTCCCCATGAAGCACCTGCAAACTCTCTGGAAGATAACAGCTATGAGTCAGTCCCCATACAGCCCGTACAGACTCTCTGGAAGCAATGAGTCAGTCCCCATGCAGCCCCTGCAAACCCTCTGGAAGTAATGAGTCAGTCCCCATGAAGCACCTGCAAACTCTCTGGAAGATAACAGCTATGAGTCAGTCCCCATACAGCCCGTACAGACGCTCTGGAAGCAATGAGTCAGTCCCCATGCAGCCCATGCAAACTCTCTGGAAGATAACAGCGATAAGTCAGTCCCCATGCAGCCCCTGCAAACTCTCTGGAAGCAATGAGTCAGTCCCCATGCAGCCCCTGCAAACTCTCTGGAAGCAATGAGTCAGTCCCCATGCAGCCCCTGCAAACTCTCTGGAAGATAACAGCGATAAGTCAGTCCCCATGCAGCCCCTGCAAACTCTCTGGAAGATAATGAGTCAGTCCCCATGCAGCCCCTGCAAACTCTCTGGAAGCAATGAGTCAGTCCCCATGCAGCCCCTGCAAACTCTCTGGAAGTAATGAGTCAGTCCCCATTCAGCCCGTGCAGTCTCTCTGGAAGATAACAGTGATGAGTCAGTCCCCATGCAGCCCGTGCAGTCTCTCTGGAAGATAACAGTGATGAGTCAGTCCCCATGCAGCCCTGGAAGATGCAGTCTCTCTGGAAGATAACAGGGATGAGTCACCCCATGCAGCCCCTGCAGTCTCTCTGGAAGATAACAGTGATGAGTCAGTCCCCATGCAGCCTGTGCAGTCTCTCTGGAAGATGACAGGGATGAGTCAGTCCCCATGCAGCCCCTGCAGTCTCTCTGGAAGATAACAGTGATGAGTCAGTCCCCATGCAGCCTGTGCAGTCTCTCTGGAAGATGACAGGATGAGTCAGTCCCCATGCAGCCCCTGCAGTCAGTCTCTCTGAAGATAACAGCGATGAGTCAGTCCCCATGCAGCCCCTGCAGTCTCTCTGGAAGATGACAGGGATGAGTCAGTCCCCATGCAGCCTGTGCAGTCTCTCTGGAAGATAACAGCGATGAGTCAGTCCCCATGCAGCCTGTGCAGTCTCTCTGGAAGATGACAGCGATGAGTCAGTCCCCATGCAGCCTGTGCAGTCTCTCTGGAAGATAACAGTGATGAGTCAGTCCCCATGCAGCCCGTGCAGTCTCTCTAGAAGATAACAGTGATGAGTCAGTCCCCATGCAGCCCGTGCAGTCTCTCTGGAAGATAACAGTGATGAGTCAGTCCCCATGCAGCCCGTGCAGTCTCTCTGGAAGATAACAGTGATGAGTCAGTCCCCATGCAGCCCGTGCAGTCTCTCTGGAAGATAACAGTGATGAGTCAGTCCCCATGCAGCCTGTGCAGTCTCTCTGGAAGATAACAGGGATGAGTCAGTCCCCATGCAGCCCCTGCAGTCTCTCTGGAAGATAACAGCGATGAGTCAGTCCCCATGCAGCCTGTGCAGTCTCTCTGGAAGATGACAGGGATGAGTCAGTCCCCATGCAGCCTGTGCAGTCTCTCTGGAAGATAACAGCGATGAGTCAGTCCCCATGCAGCCCCCTGCAGTCTCTCTGGAAGATGACAGTGATGAGTCAGTCCCCATGCAGCCCCTGCAGTCTCTCTGGAAGATAACAGTGATGAGTCAGTCCCCATGCAGCCCCTGCAGTCTCTCTGGAAGATAACAGTGATGAGTCAGTCCCCATGCAGCCCCTGCAGTCTCTCTGGAAGATAACAGTGATGAGTCAGTCCCCATGCAGCCTGTGCAGTCTCTCTGGAAGATAACAGTGATGAGTCAGTCCCCATGCAGCCCCATGCAGTCTCTCTGGAAGATAACAGTGATGCCCTGCAGTCTCTCTGAAGATAACAGTGATGAGTCAGTCCCCATGCAGCCCCTCAGTCTCATGCAGCCCTGCAGTCTCTCTCTCTGGAAGATAACAGGGATGAGTCAGTCCCCATGCAGCCCCATGCAGTCTCTCTGGAAGATAACAGCGATGAGTCAGTCCCCATGCAGCCTGTGCAGTCTCTCTGGAAGATAACAGTGATGAGTCAGTCCCCATGCAGCCTGTGCAGTCTCTCTGGAAGATAACAGTGATGAGTCAGTCCCCATGCAGCCCCCTGCAGTCTCTCTGGAAGATAACAGTGAGTCTGAGTCCCCTGCAGCCCTCCCTGGAAGATAACAGCATGAGTCAGTCCCCATGCAGCCTGCAGTCTCTCTGGAAGATAACAGCAGCCCCTGATGAGTCAGTCCCCATGCAGCCCCTGCAGTCTCTCTGGAAGATGGAAGTCCCCATGCAGCCTGTGCAGTCTCTCTGGAAGATAACAGTGATGAGTCAGTCCCCATGCAGCCCCTGCAGTCTCTCTGGAAGATAACAGCGATGAGTCAGTCCCCATGCAGCCCCCTGCAGTCTCTCTGGAAGATAACAGTGATGAGTAAGTCCCCCATGCAGCCCCGGCAGTCTCTGGAAGATAACAGTGATGAGTCAGTCCCCATGCAGCCCCTGCAGTGCAGAGTCAGTCCTCATGCAGCCCGATGCAGTCTCTCTGGAAGATAACAGTGAGTCAGTCCCCATGCAGCCCCTGCAGTCTCTCTGAAGATAACAGTGATGAGTCATGAGTCAGTCCCCATGCAACAGTGATGAGTCCCCCATGCAGTCCCTCTCTCTGGAAGATAACAGTGATGAGTCAGTCCCCATGCAGCCCTGCAGTCTGCAGCCCTGCAGTCTCTGGAAGATAACAGTGATGAGTCCCCATGCCCAGCCCCTCAGTCCTCTGGATAACAGTCCCTCATGCAGTCTCTGGAAGATAACAGCGATGAGTCAGTCCCCATGCAGTCTCTCTGGAAGATAACAGCGATGAGTCAGTCCCCATGCAGCCCCTGCAGTCTCTCTGGAAGATAACAGCGATGAGTCTGTCCCCATGCAGCCCCTGCAGTCTCTCTGGAAGATAACAGTCCCCATGAGTCAGTCCCTCATGCAGCCCCTGCAGTCTCTCTGGAAGATAACAGTGATGAGTCAGTCCCCATCAGCCCCCAGTGCTCTGGAAGATCCTGCAGTCTCTCTGGAAGATAACACCCATGCAGCCCCTGCAGTCTCTGAAGATAACAGTCCCCCCATGCAGCAGCCTGTGCAGTCTCTCTGGAAGATAACAGTGATGAGTCAGTCCCATGCAGCCCCTGCAGTCTCTCTCTGGAAGATAACAGTGATGAGTCAGTCCCCATGCAGCCCCTCATGCAGCAGCAGTCTCTCTGGAAGATAACAGTGATGAGTCAGTCCTCATGCAGCCCCTGCAGTCTCTCTGGAAGATAACAGTGATGAGTCAGTCCTCATGCAGCCCCTGCAGTCTCTCTGGAAGATAACAGTGATGCAGCCCCTGAGTCTGTCCTCATGCAGTCCCCTGCAGTCTCTCTGGAAGATAACAGTGAGTCAGTCCTGAGTCCCTGTCCTCTGAAGATAACAGCGATGCAGCCCCATGCAGTCCCTGCAGTCTCTCTGGAAGATAACAGTGATGAGTCAGTCCTCATGCAGCCCCTGCCAGTCAGTCCCCATGCTGGAAGATAACAGTGATGAGTCAGTCCTCATGCAGCCCCTGCAGTCTCTCTGGAAGATAACAGCGATGAGTCAGTCCTCATGCAGCCCCTGCAGTCTCTCTGGAAGATAACAGCGATGAGTCTGTCCTCATGCAGCCCCTGCAGTCTCTCTGGAAGATAACAGCGATGAGTCAGTCCATGCATGCAGTCTCTCTGGAAGATAACAGTTTGTCTCTCTGCAGCCCCCTGCAGTCTCTCTGGAAGATGCAGTGATGAGTCCCTCATGCAGCCCCTGCAGTCTCTCTGAAAGATAACAGGAAGATAACAGTGATGAGTCATCCCCTTGCAGCCCCTGCAGAGTCAAGATATCAGTCCTCATGCAGCCCCAGCGATGAGTCAGTCCCCATGCTCCCCCTGCAGTCTCTAAGATAACAGTGATGAGTCAGTCCCCATGCAGCCCCTGCAGTCTCTCTGGAAGATAACAGCGATGAGTCAGTCCTCATGCAGCCCCTGCAGTCTGGAAGATAACAGCGATGAGTCAGTCCTCATGCAGCCCCTGCAGCAGCCCCTGCAGTCTCTCTGGAAGATAACAGTGATGAGTCAGTCCCCATGCAGCCCCCTGCAGTCTCTCTGGAAGATAACAGTGATGAGTCAGTCCTCATGCAGCCCGTGCAGTCTCTCTGGAAGATAACAGCGATGCAGCCCCTGCAGTCTCTCTGAAGATAACTGTCCTCATGCAGCCCCCATTCCTGCAGCCTCTCTGAAGATAACAGTGATGAGTCAGTCCTCATGCAGCCCCTGCAGTCTCTCTGGAAGATAACAGTGATGAGTCAGTCCTCATGCAGCCCCTGCAGTCTCTCTGGAAGATAACAGTGATGAGTCTGTCCTCATGCAGCCCCTGCAGTCTCTCTGGAAGATAACAGTGATGAGTCAGTCCTCATGCAGCCCCTGCAGTCTCTCTCTGAAGATAACAGCGATGAGTCAGTCCCCATGCAGCCCCTGCAGTCTCTCTGGAAGATCAGTGATGAGTCAGTCCCCCATGCAGCCCCTGCAGTCTCTGGAAGATAACAGCGAAGTCATGCAGCCCTGCAGTCTCTCTGTCAGTCCCCATGCAGCCCCTGCAGTCTCTCTGAAGTCCCCATAACAAGATAATGAGTCCCATGCAGCCCCTGCAGTCTCTCTCTGGAAGATAACAGTGATGAGTCAGTCCTCATGCAGTCCCCTGCAGTCCCCTCTGGAAGATAACAGTGATGAGTCAGTCCCATGCAGCCCCTGCAGTCTCTCTGGAAGATAACAGCATGAGTCAGTCCCCATGAGCCCCTGCAGTCCCTCAAGCAGCCCATGCAGCCCCTGCAGTCTCTCTGAAGATAACAGCGATGAGTCAGTCCCCATGCAGCCCCTGCAGTCTCTCTGGAAGATCAGCCCTGCAGTGATGAGTCAGTCCCCATGTCCCTCATGCAGTCAGTCCCTGCAGTCTCTCTCTGGAAGATAACAGCGATGAGTCAGTCCCCATGCAGCCCCTGCAGTCTCTCTGGAAGATAACAGTGATGAGTCAGTCCCCATTCACCCCTTGCAGTCTTTCTGTAAGATATCAGTCCTCATGCAGCCCCTGCAGTCTCTCTGGAAGATAACAGCGATGAGTCAGTCCCCATGCAGCCCCTGCAGTCTCTCTGGAAGATAACAGTGATGAGTCAGTCCCCATGCAGCCCCTGCAGTCTCTCTGGAAGATAACAGCGATGAGTCAGTCCCCATGCAGCCCCTGCAGTCTCTCTGGAAGATAACAGTGATGAGTCAGTCCCCATGCAGCCCCTGCAGTCTCTCTGGAAGATAACAGCGATGAGTCTGTCCCCATGCAGCCCCTGCAGTCTCTCTGGAAGATAACAGTGATGAGTCAGTCCCCATGCAGCCCCTGCAGTCTCTTCTGGAAGATAACAGATGAGTCAGTCCCCATTCAGCCCTGCAGCCCAGTCCTGCAGCCCCTCTCTCTGGAAGATAACAGCGATGAGTCAGTCCCCATGCAGCCCCTGCAGTCTCTCTGGAAGATAACAGTGATGAGTCAGTCCCCATTCACCCCTTGCAGTCTTTCTGTAAGATATCAGTCCTCATGCAGCCCCTGCAGTCTCTCTGGAAGATAACAGTGATGAGTCAGTCCCCATGCAGCCCCTGCAGTCTCTCTGGAAGATAACAGCGATGAGTCAGTCCCCATGCAGCCCCTGCAGTCTCTCTGGAAGATAACAGTGATGAGTCAGTCCTCATGCAGCCCCTGCAGTCTCTCTGGAAGATAACAGCGATGAGTCAGTCCCCATGCAGCCCCTGCAGTCTCTCTGGAAGATAACAGTGATGAGTCAGTCCTCATGCAGCCCCTGCAGTCTCTCATGCAGAAGATAACAGCGATGAGTCAGTCCCCATGCAGCCCCTGCAGTCTCTCTGGAAGATAACAGCGATGAGTCAGTCCCCATGCAGCCCCTGCAGTCTCTCTAGAAGATAACAGCGATGAGTCAGTCCCCATGCAGCCCCTGCAGTCTCTCTGGAAGATAACAGCAATGAGTCAGTCCCCATGCAGCCCCTGCAGTCTCTCTGGAAGATAACAGTGATGAGTCAGTCCTCATGCAGCCCGTGCAGTCTCTCTAGAAGATAACAGTGATGAGTCAGTCCCCATGCAGCCCCTGCAGTCTCTCTGGAAGATAACAGCGATGAGTCAGTCCCCATGCAGCCCCTGCAGTCTCTCTGGAAGATAACAGCGATGAGTCAGTCCCCATGCAGCCCCTGCAGTCTCTCTGAAGATAACAGCAATGAGTCAGTCCCCATGCAGCCCCTGCAGTCTCTCTGGAAGATAACAGTGATGAGTCAGTCCCCATGCAGCCCCTGCAGTCTCTCTAGAAGATAACAGTGATGAGTCAGTCCCCATGCAGCCCCTGCAGTCTCTCTGGAAGGTAACAGTGATGAGTCAGTCCCCATGCAGCCCCTGCAGTCTCTCTGGAAGATAACAGTGATGAGTCAGTCCTCATGCAGCCCGTGCAGTCTCTCTGGAAGATAACAGCGATGAGTCTGTCCTCATGCAGCCCCTGCAGTCTCTCTGGAAGATAACAGTGATGAGTCAGTCCCCATGCAGCCCGTGCAGTCTCTCTGGAAGATGACAGGGATGAGTCATTCCCCATGCATCCCCTGCAGTCTCTCTGGAAGATAACAGTGATGAGTCAGTCCCCATGCAGCCCCTGCAGTCTCTCTGGAAGATAACAGTGATGAGTCAGTCCTCATGCAGTCCTCTGCAGTCTCCCTCATGCAGCCCCTGCAGTCTCTCTGAAGATGACAGCGATGAGTCTGTCCTCATGCAGCCCCTGCAGTCTCTCTGGAAGATAACAGTGATGAGTCAGTCCCCATGCAGCCCGTGCAGTCTCTCTGGAAGATGACAGGGATGAGTCAGTCCTCATGCAGCCCGTGCAGTCTCTCTGGAAGATAACAGTGATGAGTCAGTCCCCATGCAGCCCCTGCAGTCTCTCTGGAAGGTAACAGTGATGAGTCAGTCCCCATGCAGCCCCTGCAGTCTCTCTGGAAGATAACAGCGATGAGTCAGTCCCCATGCAGCCCCTGCAGTCTCTCTGGAAGGTAACAGTGATGAGTCAGTCCCCATGCAGCCCCTGCAGTCTCTCTGGAAGATAACAGTGATGAGTCAGTCCTCATGCAGCCCGTGCAGTCTCTCTGGAAGATAACAGCGATGAGTCTGTCCTCATGCAGCCCCTGCAGTCTCTCTGGAAGATAACAGTGATGAGTCAGTCCTCATGCAGCCCCTGCAGTCTCTCTGGAAGATAACAGCGATGAGTCAGTCCCCATGCAGCCCCTGCAGTCTCTCTGGAAGATAACAGCGATGAGTCAGTCCTCATGCAGCCCCTGCAGTCTCTCTGGAAGATAACAGTGATGAGTCAGTCCTCATGCAGCCCCTGCAGTCTCTCTGGAAGATAACAGTGATGAGTCAGTCCCCATTCACCCCGTGCAGTCTTTCTGGAAGTGTGCGGTGTGCTTGATCTTCCTTTTTACACACGATGAACTATAGCTTTGACGAGCCCTTGGGACTCGCAGGGTTCTGGCGAATGCGTCTGCAAAGTTGTCTGCAAAGTTACCAAGTTTGTAAGAGCAGTAATGAGTCTGAAAATTTGGATTCAGCTTATGTCCCTTTGCTGAAACCCAAAATTATGTTGTAGATCAATTTTTGGTTTTTATCCACCTGTTGGCGATCAGAAAACCTCCCTCCTCGGGGCGATATCAGGAGTGTTTTTGGTGATAATGGAATCTACCATCTGCAACTGAAAAGGCTCCAATAAATGGCCGCCCTAGAAACGACTGGAGACCCTCCCAGCATGTGGGCTCTTACTGGGCATGTGCATATGTCTCCAGTCATAAAGTACCTACTGTGTGTGATTTGTATGTGTGGAGACACACACACACACACACACACACACTGTCCCTCTCCTGATAATAAAGCTGACCCACAGGAGTTGGTATCAGAGATGTGGGGTAACCCTATACTGCAGTGTGGGAAAGCGATACTGACCCACAGTCCTGTGAGAGAGGGTCAGCTCAGCTCCAGTGTCCTGCTGCCGGAGAAACACACACAGCAGGGGGGGTGAAAGATGGATTGTATTGAGGCTCCTCCTTGCAGTGTTGAAAGTTGAGCTGTGTGCTGAAAGGGCTTTATGCTAAAGTCGAGCGGCGTTTCGCTGCCCCAGCTCTGCTACACCGCTGACCCAAATCTGGGGGGAAATCTGGTAATCCAAGATGTGCTTAATTAAAGGACAATCGCAGCCAACAGAATGAGACTTGGATAAGCATGACCAGAGATGGATAGAGGGACAGAGAGAAGACAAAGGGAGAGGGGAGAGGAAGGACTGAGTGAGAGGGTAAGCGAGGGAGGGAGAGAGAGGGAGAGACGGTGGGATCAGGTGACGTCAGCAGCTCGCTAGACTCATGTCCTGAGAGCGGCTGATTATCATCTCTCTGATTAGGAAACAGAAAGAAACAGAGGGATAGAGAGAGCGAGTGAGAGAGAGGTGGCATGAAAAGGACAATAAAGACGGAACCTGGAGAAAACCAAAACAATTTGGAGGAGGAATAGCAAAAGTGAGGCAGCTACAAAATTCAGGAGAGCAGAGCTACCTGAGCGTACAACTGTTTCCGGGTCTTTCCATCGGTCCGTGTGGTGGCCTGGCAGCAGGGAAATTAGATAAGGCAAAAGCTGCATTAAGATTCCTTCACTCCTCACCTAAATATTACCCCCTGCACCCTCCCCAGGGGGCCGACATGCCCACGAACGGGGAGAGCAAGGCCCTGAAGCTGCAGTTCGGCCTCATCAACCACCAGCACCGCTACCTGACGGCCGAAACCTTCGGCTTCAAGGTCAACGCCTCCGCTCCCAGTCTGAAGAGGAAGCAGGTGTGGGCGCTGGAGCGGGACGAGCTTGATGCTCAGGTGGTGTACCTGTGCAGTCACCTGGGCCGGTATCTGAGCACGGACTCTGATGGGCGGGTGAGCTGCGAGGCAGAAGAACGGGTGGAGGAGGGGCGTTTCTTGATCGTGGGGCGCAGTCGGACGGTCGCTGGGCGCTGCAGTCTCGGCCGCATTTTGCGTTCTTTGGTGGCTCGGCGGATCACCTGTCCTGCTTTGCCCAGACGGTCGGGGAGGCGGAGCTGTGGTCGGTTCACCTGGCCCTCCATCCGCAGGCCAACCTGCTGAGCGTGAGCCGCCGGCGATACGCCAACCTCAGCCAGGAAGAGGGGGAGGTGTCTGTAGACGCAAACATCCCCTGGGGGGTCGGTGCGCTGCTGACGCTGGGGTACCTGGGGGCCGGGTACTGCCTGAAGACCTGTGACAGTCGCTTCCTGAATCACGACGGTGGGTTGGTGTGTGAGCCGGGCCGGGGTACGGGGTACACCCTGGAGCTGCGGGGGGGCCGGTTGGCATTTAAGGACTGCGAGGGGAAGTACCTGGCCCCTGCCGGCCCCACGGGAACCCTCCGAGCCGGCCGCTGCTCCAAACCCGGGAAGGATGAGCTGTTCGAGCTGGAGGAGAGTCACCCACAGGTGGTGCTTCAGGCGTCCAGCGGGAAATACGTCTCCATCCGCCAGGGTGAGACCGAGCCGTCAGACCAGCTGCTCTGGCTGCAGGGGGGAGCTTGTGTGTGCCTTGGTGGGGGTGTGCTTGTGTGTGCGTTAGTGGGACAGAGCTTGTGTGTGCGTTAGAGGGGGAGAGCTTGTGTGTGCGTTAGTGGGACAGAGCTTGTGTGTGCATTAGAGGGGGAGAGCTTGTGTGTGCGTTAGTGGGACAGAGCTTGTGTGTGCGTTAGGGGGGGAGCTTGTGTGTGCGTTAGTGGGACAGAGCTTGTGTGTGCATTAGAGGGGGAGAGCTTGTGTGTGCGTTGGGGGGGAGAGCTTGTGTGTGCGTTAGGGGGAGCTTGTGTGTGCGTTAGTGGGACAGAGCTTGTGTGTGCGTTAGAGGGGGAGAGCTTGTGTGTGCGTTGGGGGAGAGCTTGTGTGTGCGTTAGGGGAGAGCTTGTGTGTGCGTTAGTGGGACAGAGCTTGTGTGTGAGTTAGAGGGGGAGAGCTTGTGTGTGCGTTGGGGGGAGAGCTTGTGTGTGCGTTGGGGGAGCTTGTGTGTGTGTTAGAGGTGGAGAGCTTGTGTGTGCGTTAGAGGGACAGAGCTTGTGTGTGAGTTAGAGGGGGAGAGCTTGTGTGTGTGTTAGAGGGGAGAGCTTGTGTGTGCGTTGGGGGGGGAGCTTGTGTGTGTTAGTGGGACAGAGCTTGTGTGTGCGTTAGAGGGGGAGAGCTTGTGTGTGCGTTAGTGGGACAGAGCTTGTTTGTGAGTTAGAGGGACAGAACTTGTGTGTGCGTTAGAGGGGGAGAGCTTGTGTGTACGTTAGAGGGACAGAGCTTGTGTGTGAGTTAGAGGGGGAGAGCTTGTGTGTGCGTTAGAGGGGGAGAGCTTGTGTATGCGTTGGGGGGGAGCTTGTGTGTGTGTTAGAGGGGGAGAGCTTGTGTGTACGTTAGAGGGACAGAGCTTGTGTGTGAGTTAGAGGGGGAGAGCTTGTGTGTGTGTTAGAGGGGGAGAGCTTGTGTGTGCATTGGGGGAGCTTGTGTGTGTGTTAGTGGGACAGAGCTTGTGTGTGCGTTAGAGGGGGAGAGCTTGTGTGTGCGTTAGTGGGACAGAGCTTGTGTGTGAGTTAGAGGGACAGAGCTTGTGTGTGCGTTAGAGGGGGAGAGCTTGTTTGTGCGTTAGAGGGACAGAGGTTGTGTGTGCGTTAGAGGGGGAGAGCTTGTGTGTGCGTTAGAGGGACAGAGGTTGTGTGTGCGTTAGAGGGGGAGAGCTTGTGTGTGCGTTAGAGGGACAGAGGTTGTGTGTGCGTTAGCGGGGGAGAGCTTGTGTGTGAGTTAGAGGGGAAAGCTTGTGTGTGCGTTAGAGGGACAGAGCTTGTGTGTGCGTTAAAGAGGGAGAGCTTCTTTGTACGTTAGAGGGACAGAGCTTGTGTGTACGTTAGAGGGGGAGATCTTGTGTGTGTTATAGAAGGGGAGAGCTTGTGTGTGAGTTAGAGGGGGAGAGCTTGTGTGTGTGTTAGGGGGAGAGCTTGTGTGTGCGTTGGGGGGGAGCTTGTGTGTGTGTTAGAGGGACAGAGCTTGTGTGTACGTTAGAGGGGGAGATCTTGTGTGTGTTATAGAAGGGGAGAGCTTGTGTGAGTTAGAGGGGGAGAGCTTGTGTGTGCGTTAGAGGGGGAGATCTTGTGCGTGTGTTAGAAGGGGAGAGCTTGTGTGTGAGTTAGAGGGGGAGAGCTTGTGTGTGTGTTAGAAGGGGAGAGCTTGTGTGTGCGTTAGAGGGGGAGAGATTGTGTGTGCATTAGAGGGGGAGATCTTGTGCGTGTGTTAGAAGGGGAGAGCTTGTGTGTGAGTTAGAGGGGGAGAGCTTGTGTGTGCATTAGAGGGGGAGAGCTCTTGCATGTGTTAGAAGGGGAGAGATTGTTTGTGAGTTAGAGGGGAGAGCTTGTGTGTGCATTAGAGGGGGAGGGCTTGTGTGTGAGCTAAAGGGGGACTCTTGTATGTGCATTAAGGGGGACAGAACTTGTGTGTGAGTTAGAGGGGGAGATCTTGTGCGTGTGATAGAAGGGATGAGCTTGTGTGTGAGTTAGAGGGGGAGAGCTAATGTGTGCGTTAGAGGGGGAGCCTGTGTGTGCGTTAAAGGGGCAGATCAACCCACTCAAATATGATCCCATCAGCCCCTGGTTCCGGTGACACTGTAAATCCAAAAGCTTAAACTTGCAGAATCCAGTTGCCATGATGATTGAGCCATACCTGAATGAAGATCTGTGTGGTATTATGAGAATTATATGCATTCCTTGTGATATATGCAACAGGTAATCAAGGGTATTTCTTTGCATATGTTGAGCTGTATCTTGATGGAATGGTTGGGTGGTGCACAGGTGTAGATCAGAGGTAAGCAACCCGATTCCAGCAGATCCACCATCCTGTAAGTTATTGTTTCAGCGCAAACAAAGCAAACGGAATGAACAAAACGATATGTCAGTGAGCTGAAAAAGAGTAAAATAAGGAATCTTGAAATTACCCTAGAAGTTTATACTTCCAGGGCTGTAGACTTGCAGGAGCAGGGGAGAAAACAGCAGCAGTTGGTGGGAGGGTGGAGTTGTGCAATAAGAGATGGTGCTGGGGGAACGAGGATCGGAAGGCTAGAGTTCAGCTCTGATGGAGGAATCAGGTGGAGAGTCAGAGTGCAGCTCTGATGGGGGAATTGGGTGGAGGGTCAGAGTGCAGGTCTGATGGAGGAATCGGGTGGAGGGTCAGAGCAAAGCTCTGATGGAGGAATTGGGTGGAGGGTCAGAGCACAGCTCTGATGGAGGAATTGGGTAGAGGGTTAGAGTGCAACTCTAAAGGGGGAATCGGGTGGAGGGTCAGAGAGCAGCTCTGATTGAGAATCAGGTGGAGGTTCAGAGTGCAGCTCTGATCGAGCAATCGGGTGAAGGGTCAGAGCCCAGCTCTGAAAGAGGAATCAGGTGGAGGGACAGAGTACAGCTCAGATGGAGGAATCGGCTGGAAGCTCAGAGCGTAGCTTTGATTGAGGAATTGGGTGGAGGGTCAGAGTGCAGCTCTGATGTAGGAATCAGGTGGGGGGTCAGAGTGCAGCACTTATTGAGAATCGGGTGGAGGGTCAAAGTGCAGCTTTGATAGGGGAATCCGGTGGAGGGTCAGAGTGCACATCTGATAGAGGCATCGGTTGCAGGGTCAGAGTGCAGCCCTGATGGAGGAATCGGGTGGAGGGGCAGAGGGCCGCTCTGATGGGGGAATTGGGTGGAGGGTGAGAGCCCAGTTCTGATGGAGCAATCAGGTAGAGGCTCAGAGTGCAGCTCTGTTGGAGGAATCGGGTGGAGGGAGAGAGTACAGCTCTGATGGAGGAATCGGGTGAAGGATCAGAGTGCAGCTCTGATGGATGAATCAGGTGGAGGGTAAGACTGCAGCTCTGATGGAGGAATCAGGTGGAGAGTCAGAGTGCAGCTCTGATGGAGGAAATGGGTGGAGGGTCAGAGTGCTGCTTTGATGCAGGAATCGGGTGGAGGGTCAGAGTGCAGCTCTGATGGAGGAAATGGGTGGAGGGTCAGAGTGCTGCTTTGATGCAGGAATCGGGTGGAGGGTCAGAGTGCAGCTCGGATTGAGAATCAGGTGGAGGGTCAGAGTGCAGCTCTGATGGAGGAATCGGGTGAAGGGTCAGAGTGCAGCTCTGATGGATGAATCAGGTGGAGGGTCAGAGTGCAGCTCTGATGGAGGAATAGGGTGGAGGGTCAGAGTGTAGCTCTGATGGGGTAAGTGGGTGAAGGGTCAAAGTGCAGCTCTAATGGGGGAATCGGGTGGAGGTCAGAGTGCACCTCTCAAGGATGCATCGGGTGGAGGGTCAGACTGCAGCCCTAATGGAGGAATCGGGTGGAAGTGCAGAGTGCAGCTGTGATGGAGGAATCGGTTGGAGGGTCATTTTGCAGCTCTGATTAAGGAATCGGGTGGAGCTCAGAGTGCAACATTGATGTAAGAATTGGATGGAGTTTCAGACTGCTGCTTTGATGTAGGAATCGGGTGGAGGGTCAGAGCAAAGCTCTGATGCTGGAATTGGTGGAAAGTCAGAGTGCAGCTCTGGTGGGGAAATCGGGTGGAGGGTCAGAGTCCAGCTCGAAGGAATGGAGGGTCAGAGTCCTGATGGTGGAATCGATGAAGGAATCAGGAAGAGTGGAGGCTCAGGGTCATGAGGGAATGCAGCTCTGATGGTGGAATCAGGTGGAGGGTCAGAATGCACCTCTGATGGAAGAATCGGTTGGAAGGTCAGAGAGTAGCTCTGATGGGGTAAGTGGGTGGAAGGTAAAAGTCCAGCTCTGATAGCGGAATCATGTGGAGGCTCAGAGCAGAGCTCTGACAGAGAAAATTGGGTGCAGGCTCAGAGTGATGCTCTGATGGGGGAATCGGGTGGAGGGTCAGAGTGGAGCTCTGATGTAGGAATCGGGTGGAGGGTCAGATTGCCGCTCTGATTGAGTAATCGAGGGGAGGGTCAGAGTGCAGCTCTGATGGAGGAATCGGGTGCCGGGTCAGAGTGCTGCTCTGATGCAAGAATCGGGTGGAGGGTGAGAGTGCAGCTCTGATGGAGGAATTGGGTGGAGGGTCAGAGAGCAGCTCTCATATGAGAATCAGGTGGAGGGTAAGAGTTCAGCTCTGATGGAGGAATCGGCTGGAAGCCCAGAGCGCAGATCTGATGGAGGAACCGGTTGGAATGACAGAGCACAGCACTGATGGAGGAATCGTGGAAGGGTCAGAGTGCAGCTCTGATGGAGGAATCGGGTGGAGGGTCAGAGTGCAGCTCTGATGGAGGAATCTGGTGTAGGGTCATTGCGCAGCTCTGATGGATGAATCGGGTGGAGTGTCAGAGTGCAGCTCTGATGGAGGAATTGGGTGGATGGTCAGAGTGCAGCTCTGAAGGGGGAATTGGGTAGCGGGTCAAAGTCCGCCTCTGACGGCGGAATCGGGTCGAGAGTCAGAGTGCAGCTCTGATGGAGGCATCGGTTGGAGAGTCAGAGTGCAGCTCTGATGGATGAATCGGGTGGAGGGTCAGAGTGCAGCTCTGATGGAGGAATTGGTGGATGGTCAGAGTGCAGCTCTGGGGGGAATTGGAGCACAGCCGCCTCTGACGGAGGAATTCTGATGAGAGTCGGGGTCGAGAGTGCAGTGTCAGAGTGCAGCTCTGAAGGAGGAATCGGGTGGAGGGTCAGTGCACAGCTCTGATAGAGGAATCGGGTGGAGGGACAGAGTGCAGTTCTGATCGAGGTATCGGGTGGAGTGTCAGAGTGCATTGTAGGGTCAGAGTGAAGCGCCGATGGAGGAATCAGATGGAGGGTCAGAGTGCAACGCTGATGGAGGAATCAGGTAGAGCGTCAGAGTGCACCAATGATGGAGGGATTGGGTGGATAGTCAGAGTGCAGCTCTGACTTAGGAATCAGGTGGAGGGTCACAGTGCAGCTCTATTGGAGGAATCGGTTGGAAGGGCAGAGTGCAGCTGTGATGGAGGAATTGGGTGGAGGGTCAGAGTGCTGCTCTGATGGAGGAATCAGATGGAGGGTCAGAGTGCAGCTCTGATGAAGGAAAAGGGTGGAGGGTCAAAGTGCACCTCTGACGCAGGAATCGGGTAGAGGGGCAGAGTACAGCTCTGACTGAGGAATCGGGTGGAGGGTCCGAGTGCAGCTATGATTGGGGAATCGGGTGGAGGGTCAGAGTGCAACATTGATGCGGGAATCGGGTGGAGGGTTATAGTGCAGATCTGACTGAGAATCGGGTGGAGGGTTACAGTGCAGGTCTGATGGAGGAATCGAGTGTAGGGTCAGAGTGCAGCTCTGATGCTGGAATCAGTGCAAAAGTCAGACTGCAGCTTTGAGGGAGGAATTGGTTGGAGGGTCATTTTGCAGCTCTGATTAAGGAATCGAGTGATGCGTCAGAGTGCAACTTTGATGGAAGAATTGGGTGGAGGTTCAGAGTACTGCTTTGATGTAGGAATCGGGTGGAGGGTGAGAGCAAAGCTCTGATTGAGGAATCGGTTGAGGGTCAGAGTGTAGCTCTGGTGGGGGAATCAGGTGGAGGGTCACAGTGCGGCTCTGATGGAGGAATCGGGTGTAGGTTCAGAGTGCAGCTCTAATAAAGGAATTGGGTGGATGGTCAGTGTGCAGCTCTGATGGTGGAATCGGGTGGATGGTAAGAGTGCAGATCTGATGAAGGAATCGAGTAGAGGGTCAGAGTGCAGCTATGATGCAGCAATCGAGTAGAGGGTCAGAGTGCAGCTCTGATGGTGGAATCGAGTGGAGGGTCAGAGTGCACCTCTGATGCAGGAATCGGGTGGAGGCTCATAGTGCAGCTCTGATGAGGGAATTGGGTGGAGGGTCAGAGTGCATCTCTGATGCAGGAATCGGGTGTAGGATCAGAATGCACCTCTGATGGAGGAATCGGTTGGAAGGTCAGAGAGTAGCTCTGATGGGGTAAGTGGGTGGAAGGTAAAAGTCCAGCTCTGATAGCGGAATCATGTGGAGGCTCAGAGCGGAGCTCTGATAGAGAAAATTGGGTGCAGGCTCAGAGTGATGCTCTGATGGGGGAATCGGGTGGAGGGTCAGAGTGGAGCTCTGATGTAGGAATCGGGTGGAGGGTCAGATTGCCGCTCTGATTGAGTAATCGAGTGGAGGGTCAGAGCACAGCACTGATGGAGGAATCGGGTGTACGGTTAGAGTGCAGCTCTGATGGAGGAATCGGGTGCCGGGTCAGAGAGCAGCTCTCATATGAGAATCAGGTGGAGGGTAAGAGTTCAGCTCTGATGGAGGAATCGGCTGGAAGCCCAGAGCGCAGATCTGATGGAGGAACCGTTGTTGGAATGACAGAGCACAGCACTGATGGAGGAATCGTGGAAGGACAGTGATGGAGGAATCAGGAAGGGTGCAGCTCTGATGGAGGAATCGGGTGGAGGGTCAGAGTGCAGCTCTCAAGGAGGAATCTGGTGGAGGGTCATTGCGCAGCTCTGATGGATGAATCGGGTGGAGTGTCAGAGTGCAGCTCTGATGGAGGAATTGGGTGGATGGTAAGAGTGCAGATCTGATGAAGGAATCGGTTGGAATGACAGAGTGCAGCTCTGAAGGGGGAATTGGGTAGCGGGTCAAAGTCCGCCTCTGACGGCGGAATCGGGTCGAGAGTCAGAGTGCAGCTCTGATGGAGGCATCGGTTGGAGAGTCAGAGTGCAGCTCTGATGGAGGAATCTGGTGGAGGGTCAGAGTACAGCTCTGATGCAAGAATCGGGTGGAGGGTCAGAGCACAGCTCTAACGGAGGAATTGGGTGCAGTGTCAGAGTGCAGCTCTGAAGGAGGAATCGGGTGGAGGGTCAGTGCACAGCTCTGATAGAGGAATCGGGTGGAGGGACAGAGTGCAGTTCTGATAGAGGTATCGGGTGGAGTGTCAGAGTGCGTTGTAGGGTCAGAGTGAAGCACCGATGGAGGAATCAGATGGAGGGTCAGAGTGCAACGCTGATGGAGGAATTGGGTAGAGCGTCAGAGTGCACCAATGATGGAGGAATTGGGTGGATAGTCAGAGTGCAGCTCTGACTTAGGAATCAGGTGGAGGGTCACAGTGCAGCTCTATTGGAGGAATCGGTTGGAAGGGCAGAGTGCAGCTGTGATGGAGGAATTGGGTGGAGGGTCAGAGTGCTGCTCTGATGGAGGAATCAGATGGAGGGTCAGATTGCAGCTCTGATGAAGGAAAAGGGTGGAGGGTCAAAGTGCACCTCTGACGCAGGAATCGGGTAGAGGGGCAGAGTACAGCTCTGACTGAGGAATCGGGTGGAGGGTACGAGTGCAGCTATGATTGGGGAATCGGGTGGAGGGTCAGAGTGCGGCACTGATGGGGGAATCGGGTGGAGGGTCAGAGTGCAACATTGATGCGGGAATCGGGTGGAGGGTTATAGTGCAGATCTGATTGAGAATCGGGTGGAGGGTTACAGTGCAGGTCTGATGGAGGAATCGAGTGTAGGGTCAGAGTGCAGCTCTGATGCTGGAATCTGTGCAAAAGTCAGACTGCAGCTTTGAGGGAGGAATTGGTTGGAGGGTCATTTTGCAGCTCTGATTAAGGAATCGAGTGATGCGTCAGAGTGCAATTTTGATGGAAGAATTGGGTGGAGGTTCAGAGTACTGCTTTGATGTAGGAATCAGGTGGAGGGTGAGAGCAAAGCTCTGATTGAGGAATCGGTTGAGGGTCAGAGTGTAGCTCTGGTGGGGGAATCAGGTGGAGGGTCACAGTGCGGCTCTGATGGAGGAATCGGGTGTAGGTTCAGAGTGCAGCTCTAATAAAGGGTTTGGGTGGATGGTCAGAGTGCAGCTCTGATGGTGGAATCGGGTGGATGGTAAGAGTGCAGATCTGATGAAGGAATCGAGTAGAGGGTCAGAGTGCAGCTATGATGCAGGAATTGAGTGGAGGGTCAGAGTGCAGCAATGATGTAGGAATCGAGTGGAGGGTCAGAGTGCAGCTCTGATGGAGGGTCAGAGTGCAGCAATGATGTAGGAATCGAGTCAGGAGGATGGAGGAATCAGAGGGTCAGCAGCTCTGATTAAGAAATCGGTTGGAGGCTCAGAGTGCAGCTCTGATGAGGGAATCGGGTGTAGGGTGAGAGTGCAGCTTTGATGGAGGAATCGAGTGGAGGGTCAGAGTGCCTCTCTTAGTGAGGAATCGGTTGGAGGCTCAGAGTGCAGCTCTGACGGGTGAATCAAGTAGAGGGTCAGATAGCAGGTTTGATTGAGAATCGGCTCTAGGGTAAGAGTGCAGCTCTGTTCAGGGAATCGGGTGGAGGGTCAGAGTGGAGCTCTGATGGGCCAATTGGGCGCAGGGTCAGAGTGCAGCTCTGATGGAGGAATCGGGTGGAGGTTCAGAGTGCAGCTCTGATGGGGCAATTGGGCGGAGGGTCAGAGTGCAGCTCTGATGGGGGAATCAGGTCAGTGAGCAGCTCTGATTGCAGAATCAGGAGGAGGGTCAGAGTGCAGCCCTGATTGGGGAATCGGGTGGAGGGTCAGAGTGCAGCTCAGAAAGCAGAATAGGGTGGAGGGTCATATTGCAGCTCTGAGAGCAGAATAGGGTGGAGGTTCAGAGTGCAGCTCTGATGGTGGAATCGGGTGGTGGTTTGTAGTCCAGCTCTGATCGGGTGGAGGGTCAGAGTGACGTTCAGATAGCAGAATCGGGTGGAGGGTCAGAGTTCAGCTCTGATGGAGGAATCGGTGGAGGGTCAGAGTGCAGCTCTGATGGGGGCATCGGGTGGAGGGACAGAGTGCAGCTCTGATGGGGGAATCAGGTGGAGGGTCAGAGTGCAGCTCTGATGGAGGAATCGGGTGTAGATTGAGAGTGCAGCTCTAATAAAGGAATTGGGGGGAGGGTCAGAGTGCAGCTTTGATGGTGGAATTGGGTGGAGCGTCAGAGAGCAGCTCTGATTGAGAATCGGCTGGAGGGTGAGAGTGCAGGTCTGATTGCAGAATCGGGTGGAGGGTCAGAGTTCAGCTCTGATGGGGGAATCAGGTGGAGTGTCAGAGTGCAGCTCTGATAGCAGAATCTGATGAAGGATGGGGGATCAGGTGGAGTGGAGGGCTCTGATGAAGGAATTGCAGCAGCTCTGATGAAGGAATCGGGTGGAGGGTCAGAGTGCAGCTCTGATGGAGGAATCGGATGGAGGGTCTGAGTGCAGCTCTGATAGCAGAATTGGGTGGAGGGTCAGAGTTCAGCTCTGATGGGGGAATCGGGTGAAGGGATAGAGTGCAGCTCTGATGGGGGAATCGGGTGGAGGGTCAGAGTTCAGCTCTGATGGGGGAATCGAGTGGAGGGATAGAGTGCAGCTCTGATGGGGGAATCGGGTGGAGAGTTGTAGTGCAGCTCTGATGGAGCAATCGGATGGAGGGTCAGAGTTCAGCTCTGATGGGGGAATCGAGTGGAGGGTCAGAGTTCAGCTCTGATGGGGGAATCGAGTGGAGGGATAGAGTGCAGCTCTGATGGGGGAATCGGGTGGAGAGTTGTAGTGCAGCTCTGATGGGGGAATTGGGTGGAGGGTCAGAGTTCAGCTCTGATGGGGCAATCGGATGGAGGGTCAGAGTTCAGCTCTGATGGGGGAATCGGGTGGAGGGTCAGAGTGCAGCTCTGATCGGGGAATCTGGTGGAGGGTCAGCGCCCTTCCTTTGCGAGTTGGAGCACAGCAGTTTCTTCTAACAGGACAGACAAGAAGAGGCTGTTGTGCTGAATTTTTCATGTGAAAAGTGCATCTCATTCAAGCTGGGTTTAAGGTTTCTCTATCACACACTCCTGAGCGAGTGTTTGTCTGCACAAGACTGTGTCTGTGTGTGTATGAGTGTGAGAGTGAGTGTGCCCCTGTGCATAAGTGTGTTTTTGCGTTTCAGAGTAAGAGCTTAACTGTTTTTCTGTATGAACGTCTTTATGCACACCCATGTTTGTGTGTCTTTGTCTGTGTGTGTCTTTGTTTGTGTGCGTCTTTGTCTGTGTGTGTCTTTGTTTGTGTTTCTTTGTTTTTGTGAGTGTCTTTGTCTGTGCATGTTTTTGTTTTTGTGAGTGTCTTTCTCTGTGTGTGTCTTTGTGTGTGTATTTGTCTTTCTGTGTGTTTGTCTTTGTATGTGTCTTTGTTTGTGTGTGTCTTTGTTTCTGTGAACTTATCCAGTGCTCTGAAAAAGTATTTGCCCCCTTCCTGATTTCTTATTTTTTTGGATATTTGTCACACTTAAATGTTTCATATCATCAAACAAATTGTAATATTTGAGAAAGATAACCCGAGTAAATACAAAATTCAGTTTTCAAATGATGATTTCATTTTTTGAGGGAAAAAGCTATTCTAACCTACCTAGCCCTATGTGAAAAAGTAATTCCCCCCCAAACTTAATAACTGGTTGTATCTCCCTCGGCAACAACAACTGCAATCAAGCGTTTGCGATGACTGGCAATGAGTCTTTCACATCGCTGTGGAGGAATTGTGGCCTGGTCTTCTTTGCAGAATTATTTTAATTCAGCCACATTGGAGGGTTTTCGAGCATGAACACCCTGTTTAAGGTCATGCTACAGCATCACAATTGGATTTAAGTCCGGACTTTGACTAAGCCACTCCAAAACCTTCATTTTGTCTTTTTTTAAGCCATTCAGAGGTGGACTTGCAAGTGTGTTTCGAATCATTGTCCAGCTGCATAATCCAATTGCGCTTGAGCTTGAGGTCACAAACTGATGGTTGGACATTCTCCTTCAGGATTTTCTGGTAGAGAGCAGAATTCATGGTTCCATCAATTACGGTAAGTTGTCCAGGTCCTGAAGCTGCAAAGCAGCCCCAGACCATCACACTAACACCACCATGTTTGACTGTTGGTATGATGTTCTTTTTATGAAATGCTGTGTTAGTTTTATGCCAGATGTAACGGGACGCACACCTTCCAAAAAGTTCCAACTTTTGTCTCCTCAGTCCTCAGAATATTCTCCCAAAAGTCTTGGGGATGATCAAGATGTTTTTTGACAAATGTGAGACAAGCCTTTGTGTTCTTTTGGTCAGCAGTAGTTTTTACCTTGGAACTCTCCCATGGATGCCATTTTTGCCCAGTGTCTTTCTTATTGTTGAGTCATGAGTACAGACTTTAACTGAGGCAAGTGAGGCCTGCAGTTCTTTAGATGTTGTTCTGGGTTCTTTTGTGACCTCCTGGATGAGTAGGTGATGTGCTCTTGGAGTAATTCTGGTAGGCCGGCCACTCCGGGGAAGGTTCACCACTATTCCAAGTGTTATGGCCCCAATTTTTATGGCGTCAATTTGTTCTGGCCCCAATTTGTTATGGCGTAGCGGCGGCAAGGGATGACAGACAAAATTTTAAAACTTCAACAGATTTAATTAAACAAGCACTTTGAACTAATCTACAATCTACTCTACTGACCAAGATTGAAATAAAAAAAAAAAAGATATTTACAGTCCCTTGGTAATTGAGATGGGGCTGCTATGCTGCGATGTCCTGGGACAGGAAAATGCTCCAACACAGGCAAAAATCCACAAAAAGCTTCACAGGTCTTGAAAAGGAGTGACAGGTCTGGTCAAATGTATCCTTCCACAATTTCTCCTTGCAATTTCTCCTACTACCTTCACTCTCTCAATTTTTCTCCTGATATACTCTTTTCCAGCCCCCTCCCACCTTCCAGACTTTTCTCCAATTCTCTGGGACATTCCCCTCTGAGGCATGCCCAGGACATGCCCCAAGACCTAGCTCCAGACTGGGCTTGACAAAAGAAAAGTCAATACTGCCATCTAGTGGCTTTTTTTTCCCCCACATTACACCTCCATTCCAAAAGGGAAAAATTTTGACTCATAAAGGCAAAATTTTTCTTTTCAATACAAAAATGGTTAAGTAGACACTTGTATGTATATATATATATATATATATATATATATATATATATCCATATAATACAATATGCTAATAAACACGCGATATATATACACTTATTCAAACACGGGATAAGCAATCAGCAATTACATTGTCAGTACCCTTTACATGCTTAATTTCCAAGTCAAACTCCTGTAAAATCAAACTCCAATTCAACAATCTCCGATTCTTGTTTTTCATCTTACTCAAAAACATTAACGGATTGTGGTCAGTATATACAATCATTGGCTTTTGCCCCGTACAAACATAAACCTCAAAGTGTTGTAAGGATAGAACCAGAGCCAACAGCTCCTTCTCAATTGTGGAATAGTTCTTTTGGTGGCGATTGAACTTCCTGGAGAAGTATGCCACGGGATGCTCAATGTCATCAGAGTCACTTCTCTGTAGGAGCACAGATCCACAAGCTTGGTCTCTAGCATCGACCGCCATGGAGAATAGTTTGTTGAAGTCAGGAGATTTGAGCACGGGGCAGTGACACAGCAGAGACTTCAGGCGATCGAAGGCTCTTTGGCATGCTTCATCCCAAATGAACTTTATGCCTTTCTTCAGTTGGTTGGAGTGGGACTGAGAGCAATCTCAGCAAAGTTCTTGCAGAACTTGCGGTAGTACCCGATCATTCCAAGGAAGCGGCGCAAAAAGCTTTTTGTTGTCAGGAACTGGAAAGTCCATGATGGCTTAGACTTTAGCATTTATGGGTGCCACCTTACCCTGGCCTATGACGTAGCAAAGATCCGTGACAGTAGCACAACCAAAGTCACTCTTGTTCAGGTTAACAATCAGGTTAGCCTGGGTCAAGCACTGGAACAACGTCTCTACATCTTTCAGATGTTCTTCCCAGGAGTCACTCCATGTGATCAGGTCATCGATGTACGCACCTGTGTGTGGCAATCCGGCGATTGTAGACTGTATCGTCCTTTAGAACGTGGCTGGGGCATTTTTCATGCCAAAGGGTAGGACTTCATACTGGTATAACCCAGATGGTGTGGCAAAAGCAGAGATGCTCTTGGCCCTCTCAGTTAAAGGCACACACCAATAACCCTTCAATAAATCAATCTTGGTCAGAAACTTTGCTTGCCCTACTCTATCGATACAATCATTAATCCTAGGTATTGGAAACACATCAGGTCTAGTTACAGCATTGACTTTGTGATAATCTGTACAGAATCTAGTACTTCCATCAGGTTTTGGAGCTAGAACACAGGGTGAACTCCAATCTGAGTTAGAGGGTCTGATAATATCATGTTCTAACATGTACTCAACCTCTTTCTCAGCAATCTTTCTCTTTTCAGGATTCATCCGGTAGGGATGCTGTTTTATTGGTTCGGCATCACCAACATCTACATCATGAGAGGCTATAGAAACTCTCTTTGGAACATCAGGAAATAGATCTTTATATTTCTTGATCATCCTCTCAAACTGATCTTTCTGTGAGGGTTCTAAGTGCTGGAGTTTTACATCAAGATTTTGCAACACTTCAGAATTTGACAATTTACATGAAAGAACTTCAGCTTTAATTCTAGGTTCATCATCTTGAAACTCCCCTCATCTTCACAAGTCTCAGCCCTAGGAGGATCTGAAGTGACAGCTGCAACCCTAGCATTCCTATCATGATAAGGCTTCAGCATGTTAATGTGACACAACTGTTTTGGCTTTCCTGTCTGGAGTCTTCACAATGTAATTGAGATCATTGAGTTTTTTGTCAGAATTTCATAAGGACCATGAAATCTAGCCTGCAATGGATTGGACTGCAAGGGAAACAACACAAGGACCTTGTCTCCTGGTTTAAACTCACGGCTTCTAGCCTTATGATCATATCAAGTTTTCATTTTTCCTGACTTGATTTCAAGTTCTCTTTGGCTAGGTCACAAGCTGCACGCAGTCTTTCCTTGAACTTGCTAACATAGTCTAACAGACTGATTTGCGCTCTTTCTCTTGCCATTGTTCACTCAACAATAGCAAAGGTCCTCTCACTTCATGGCCAAACACTAGCTCAAACGGACTGAATCCAGTAGACTCCTGCACTGCTTCTCTAGCTGCAAACAACAGCAAATGAACACCTTCATCCCAGTCTTTCTCATGGTCATAAGAATAAGTCCTCATCATTGTCTTGAGAGTGGAATGAAACCGCTCTAAGGCACCCTGACTCTCTGGATGATAGGCACTGGAAAGAATCTGCTTCACACCTAGTTCATACACAACCTGCTGAAACAATCCGGAAGTGAAATTGCTACCTTGATCTGACTGAATTTCCCTGGGAAGGCCAAACAATGTGAAGAACTTTATCAAAGCCTTCGAAATTGCAGTTGCCTTGATGTTGCGTAGAGGGATTGCTTCAGGGAATCTAGTAGATGCACACATGATTGTCAACAAGTACTGATTTCCAGATCTAGTCTTGGGTAATGGACCAACACAATCAACAATGACCTTGGAGAAGGGCTCCCCAAATGCTGGGATAGGCTGCAATGGAGCTACAAGTGGGTCTAACTGGTGTTTTCCAACTACCTGACAAGTGTGACAGGTTTTGCAAAAGTTGGAAACATCTTTCCGAAGTCCAGGCCAGAAGAAGTGTTTCATGATCTTGTCAACAGTCTTGTTAACACCAAGATGACCCCCTAAAGGCAACCTATGAGCCATTGTTAAGATCTCATTCCTGTAGACCTTCGGAACAACAATTTGCTTGACCACTGCCTAATCTGCATTGGCAGGGATATCAGGAGGGCGCCACTTCCGCATCAACACTCCATCCTTGAGATAATACGCAACTGGAACTGCGTCTATTTCTTCATCAGGTAGGGCTCTCTTCTTTAGTACACAAATTTCAGGATCATTGGTTTGCTCCTGAATCAACTGCTTTCTGGACAGAGACAAGTCTCCAGACACATCAGAATCACCAGACCCATCTGGCTGGCTGAACAGAGAACTGATAAACGTGTCTGATAAGTCCTCAAACGGAGAAACCATAGTAGGCTGAACAGAGTCATGAGGCGAACCACCTGAGTCATGACTATTCAATGTGCTGGACGGCACCATATCATCTTCTTCTTGAGCCTTCTTAGCCATAGCACGAGTCACTGCACAGGAAGGATACAGAGATGGGTCTTCATCGCCATCTTCAGTGCTCGGCTGTGAAGTAAGATGAACAGGGGAACTACATTGCCCCCAGCCAGGTCATTGCCTAGCAACAGAGAAACACCCTTGATAGGTAGACTTGACATAAGTCCCACCTTTACCTGTCCTGTAACTAAATCTGACTTCAAGAATACAGAGCGCAGGGGGTACAGATACAGTCCTCCCTTCAATACCTTGTACAAGTATGAAATCCCCAGAAGCGGTCTCATCACGTAACTCCAAGGAGTCCATCAACAAAAGTGACTGAGAAGCTCCGGTATCCCTTAGGATATATATGGGGACAGGAGGAGAATGCTCATTCAGAGCCACAAATCCCTCTGACACAAATGGAAGAAATTCCTCCCTCACAAAGTCAGCAGTATCAGGCTTCTTAGCCTCACAAGGAGCAGGCAATTTAGCAGATTGGTCATCTACTACAGGGGTTTCTAACCTTGTCTTCACAAAGGCATTGGGTTTGGTATCCTTTTCTTTTTCTTTCTTAGCTTTAAGGAACCAACAGTTAGTTGTAACATGACCAGATTTCTTGCAATAATTGCAAACTAGACCACTTTTGTTACTGTTAGCTTTCACACTTTGATCAGACCTTTGACTGGATTTCTGAGCACCGTCACCAGATTTGTCTTTGTCTTTGGGTGAGGGATCTTGGGTATCACCATTACCTTTCTTCTGAAATTGGGACCATCTATTGTTACTGCTGGACTGAAATTTGGACTTATGTGTGAGAACATATTCGTCTGCAAACTTGGCAGCTGATTGCAAATTCAGTGCTTGCTTCTCATTAAGGTAGGTCTTAATATCATCCTTGACACAGTTCTTGAATTCTTCAACTAACACCATCTCTTTTAGTGAGTTGAAATCATCCTTGACCTCCATAGAAGTACACCAGCGCTCAAAGCAAACCTTCTTCTCGTTAGCAAATTCCACATAAGTCTGATTGTCAGATTTCTTCAGACCTCTGAATTTTTGTCGGTAAGCCTCTGGAACCAACTCATAAGCTGTCAAAATAACCTTTTTGACAACCTCATAATCAGAGGAATCATCTGCAGACAAAGCCAATAGGCTTGTTGAGCTTTACCCTTGAGGACAGTTTGCAACATCAGAGGCCAGTGTTCCTTTGGCCACTGACAACTCTTAGCTACCTTCTCAAGCACTGGAAATACTTATCAACCTCCTTCTCTGAAAATGGAGGCACCAGCTTTACCTCCTGGCTAGCATGAAATTTGTTTTCAGCTTTCATTTTGATTTTTAGTAGCTCCATTTGGAGCTTTTCTTCTCTGTCTAACTTCTGTCAATCGAAATCTCTCTGTCTCTGCCTCTCTCTTTCTGCTCTTTCTCTTTCTCTCTCTCAAGTTCTCTTTGTTTTTCTTTTTCCTCCCTTTCTTTTTTCTTCTCTTGCTAATTTTTCTAACTCAAACTGCCTTTCTTTCTCTCTTTCTGCTCTCTCGAATGCTCTTTCCTCTCTTTCAATCTCTAGCATTTTTAATTTAAGTTCCATTTCTACATTTGGATTTTCCACTGGAAACTGTCCCAGATCTCCTGGTGCAAACACATTTTCATCAATGTAATATTCAACAGTCTCTCTAGCCAGTCTTGCTTTTCGCATGGCTGGTTTTACATCTGTCAGCTCTAACTGTCTGCATATTTCTAGCAGTTCTGTCTTTTTAAAAGACTTCAAAACCTCTATGGTTGGTGATGCCAAGAAATCATCCATTGCTGTTGATCTGTCAATATATATCTGGGAAAATTCAAAAAACAATTTCACAATTTGAAATTTTAGATTTTCAATAAATGACTCACACAATAGTCTATCCCGGACGAGCCCCCAATTTGTTATGGCCCCAATTTGTTATGGCGTAGCGGACAGCAAGGGATGACAGACAAAATTTTAAAACTTTCACAGATTTAATTAAACAAGCACTTTGAACTAATCTACAATCTACTCTACTGACCAAGATTGAAATAAAAAAAAAAGAGATATTTACAGTCCCTTGGTAATTGAGATGGGGCTGCTATGTTGCGATGTCCTGGGACAGGAAAATGCTTCAACACAGGCAAAAATCCACAAAAAGCTTCACAGGTCTTGAAAAGGAGTGACAGGTCTGGTCAAATGTATCCTTCCACAATTTCTCCTTGCAATTTCTCCTACTACCTTCACTCTCTCAATTTTCCCCAATGCCCCAAAACCTAGCTCCAGACCGGGCTTAACAAAAAAAATGTTAATACTGCCATTTAGTGGCTTTTTTTTCCCCCACATTACACAAGTTTTCTCCATTTGTGGATATTGGCTCTCACCGTGATCCGTCGGAGTCCCAAAGCCTTAGAAATGGCTTTGCCACCCTTTCCAGCCTGATAGATGTCAATTTCTTTGTTTCTCACCTGTTCTTGAATTTCTTTAGTTTGCAGCATAACATGTTGCTTTTTGAGATCTTTTCGCCGACTTCACTTTGTCAGACCGATCATATTTAAGTGATTTCCTGATTCAGCAGGTCTGGCAGTAATCCGGCCTGGGTGTGGCTAGTGAAATTGAACTAAAAAAATGCGGTTAATCACAGTTAATTCATGATTTAACAAGAGGGTCAATTACTTTTTCACACAGGGCCAGGTAGGTTTGGATAGCTTTTTTCCCTTAATAAATGTGTGTGAGTGTGTGTGTGTGTAAGTGTGTGTGTGTAAGCTTGTGAGTGTGTGTGCGCGTGTGCGTAAGTGTGTGGAGTTGCCGCTGTGTACTGGGGATGGTTGTTGGGCGTGTTTTTGAGAGCAAAAGGCGCAAAATACATCTACTTATGCTGTGCTTCTGAGCAGGAGGAATGGCAGTCGGTTTGCAAGTTTGGATGGTTTCCACAGTAACAGATGATTGTCACTACAGTGACAGGAACAGCTCACACCCCGGGTACAGGAGAGGGTGGGGGGGTAAGAAGGCTGAGGGGTCAGTAGCAGAATCGAGGGCACAAAGCAGCGATGGACAGTGTTACGCTGTCTCTCACCAGCCTGCTCTGCGCATGTACAGCCTGGATAAAAAATGGACACTGGTCCCCGTGATGAATGAGAGGAGGCGAGAGCGAATGAGAGAAAGAGGCAGAGAAAGAGAGTGCTTAGAATTGGTTTACCATCAATATTTAACGACCTCTCTCTCAATTACCTTCTCCTGCTCTACATGGGCTGGCACACTTGCGTCTCCATACGAACAGTGACATCACACCATACAGACAGTGACATCACCATGTGTACCCAGCTCCGCTGAGCTGGTCTGATCTGCGGTCATGTCAGGACTGCAGTCCCACTCCTTACCAGCAGGGGGTGTTTCTGCAGCCTGGGATAGTTTGGTTCTTGAGGGATTTGGTTCATTTAGGCAGTGGTTCTCAACGTCGGGCCTGGGGACCCCATGTGTGTGCTGGCTTTTGTTCCTACCACAATTGCAATTGTAGAACTTTAACAAGCTGTGACTGTCTTAATTAGGTGCTTTTCATGTTCAGAGTTGTTAAAATATCTCTTTAGTCAAATGTTACATAGGAACATCCATACATGCAATGAAGAATAAAACACCCTTGAAGATAGTGTGTTTATTGCAATACTGCAAGTAATGTCAAGTAACATAACATGTCAAACAGATCAAATTATACACTGAGGAAATCAATAAACCCCAGATTAGGCTGCTGGACACAACTGTTTCAAGTTCTTTCAAAAAGCTTTAGGTGAACTTAATCAGATCAACATAACACAAAACTGGTTTGTTTGTGGACTACATTTGTCATGATGAGCCAAGTAGTTTTGACTAATTAGGAGCCAACTACATCATTAATTTGATTGGTTACATTGTTTTCTCTCATTATATGCTGTTATATACTGCAATGTGCGAATAGTATTTTTGAAATTCTTGATGGCAAATAGATATTTCTGTCAAGTTGTGGGTTAAGAGGGCAAATAACTGCTCTAAACATTAAATGCACATAATTAAGACAAATTAGCAGCTTGTTAAAATCCTACGATTGCAACTGTGGTTGGAACAAAAGCCAGCACACACATGGGGTCCCCAGGACTGACGTTGAGAACCACTGCATTAGGGCACTGGGATTCTAAGCTGAGTGGGTTTGTCAGTGGCGCCTGGTGAGCTAGAAATAGGGAATTATCCCTTAATGATTATGGTTGGCCTTGACCTGTTTTCAATGATGTTTTTAAATCAATATTACATGAACACTGTAAACACCATGCTATCAGGGGTGGTCAGTTCTCCTAGTTAAAGTAAGACAATAAATTCTAGGCTTCATTTCAAGCAAAATTTCACGCTAATCGACCTTATTCAAACTGTGAATACAACCAGTCAATTTTTGTTTTCTTTGTTGTAATTTAAACAATGATGGAACACAGCCTGGGGCCTATTGCACAAAGGCAGGATAAGGGATTAGCCCAGGATCGGCACGGGATTAGCCTGATCTCAAGCCCCATTTCGGTTGCACAGAGCGTGTGAGCTAAGCCACGGCACTAGTTACTATGGAAACAAAGTCTGTGGAGCTAGCCAGCTCCGGAGCAAGCTTACGAACTAGCTAAGCTCCTGTCTACAGCCAATTTCACCTCACCTCATTCAGCAGTCGCCCAAATTGAAAATCAACGTCCTTAACAGTCGTTCTGAATTGTCCACTACACGTTGCTATCTCAATTATAATAGGTCCAGAGTAATTGTTTTAGAAACTTGTGACCATTGATGTCAGTAAAATAGCCAATATTCGATCATTATATTCAAGTAGGCCTATCCATGTGACAGTGACCATCACAGTTCATTCAGTCCCTCTTCCATGTCACATTTTAACCATGTTTAGAATCCGTCATTATCAGATTTGTCCTTATTCCCCAAGTTGAGACTTCCATCAGAGTAGAAAATGAGCAGTGCTGCATGAAGTAGGTTACCGTGTTTCAGCGCGGTCTTAAATCGCTGCGGTAACCCCGCACCTACAGCACTGCTGCTACTTTTCTCCGTCTTCATTCAGACTGCGACGGGTAAGGTAGAGTCGTTGCCTTAGTGCTGGACATGAGTGCAATGTCGCTCGCTTCGCGATACTGGAATCAAACATTTTCAGGAGGCTTCTTGACGTAATTTTCTGACGCTAACATTCTACTTTTAAGTTTGAGTATGTCTTCATCAGAGGTGACTAATAGCAGCAAGTAAAGTCAACTAATCTGACAACGTCTTTTAGATCGGACTTTTATTTAGTTTGTACAGGGGAAAAGAAGGCTGACAACGCACTCCTCACACTCACTCGAAACAGATATGTACTTTTGTGTATTTAAATGATATAACTTAACCATTTTCCTTAACATATACTTGGCAGACTCAGACAGTACAGGACTACGCGAGAGTTTCAGTCTGTCTGACAGCGACGGCTTATCTCGTTTACGGTAACGCTGAAATGCAGCAGCAACTCATTTTAGAGGGCGCTGAAACAACTCCCGAGTTTACTCTCACTTGAGTTTAGCTCACTTTAATACTCCTCTCAAACGTCTGGCACCATTCAGACAGAAACTAAAGGAATAGCAAGCAGCAGCATTTCAGCGATCCCATCATCCCTCTGTTTGAACGTGGTCTTTGAGTGTTTCTGGCGCGTGCGTTTGCTGCAGCTACTTAGTGTCCATGGTGATGATCAGCGATTCTGTGATCGATCTCGGGGTCTATTTGAGGTAGCCGAGTGCGCGCGCTCAGCAGGATCAGCGGCAACGGGCTTCACTTAGCCTAATCTCCTCCACCCGCTGTTGGCTTTGTGCAATCAATTAAGCCAGCGACGCGCTGTTTGGGATATGGCAATCCTCGCTTTGGCGTTGATCCAGGATCTCAGGATCCGACTTTTGTGCAATAGGCCCCTGCCTAGCAGGATGTGCTAAAATCAAAGGTAAAAGTCAACAGAGGAGTTTGAATCTCAATATCGAGTCAATAAAACATTTACCTCGATTGAATATACAATTGAATTTTGGCAGCACTGCAGTAAGAAGAATGCTTTGTATATTAACTGCAGATGAATTATTCAAATCATAGACAAACAAGTTACTTAGGGAAATTGATTGAAAAAGGACAAGACTATTTTGTGCCTTCTTCAATTTCAGCTGAGCAGCCAAAATTGATGTGAACTATCTGTTTTGAGCTAGAAGTGAGCATCAGAGTTCTTAAACATACTGGTAACTCTGTCAGTGTGCTGAGAACAACAACAGGAAAGTATGGGCTAAGACCCAAACATCAAGAGGTTATGGATTTTGTCCCACTGATCAAGAGAGTATCGGTTGAATCTAACAGATTGAGATGTTATAGGTTTGGTAATATAGGTCGGAGATTATAGCATAGGTCTCACACATCAGTGAGGTTATGGGTTTGGTCCCACACATCAGTGAGGTTATGGGTTTGGTCCCACACATCAGTGAGGTTATGGGTTGGGTCCCACACATCAGTGAGGTTATGGGATGGGTCACACACATCAGTGAGGTTATGGATTGGGTCCCAGACATCAAAGAGGTTATGGGTTGGGTCCAACAACTCAGTGAGGTTATGGGTTGGGTCCCACACATCAGTGAGGTTATGGGTTGGGTCCAAGACATCAGTGAGGTTATGGGTTGGGTCCCACACATCAGTGAGGTTATGGGTTGGGTCACATACATCAGTGAGGTTATGGGTTGGGTCCCACACATCAGTGAGGTAATGGGTTGGGTCCCACACATCAGTGAGGTTATGGGTTGGGTCCCACACATCAGTGAGGTGATGAAATAGGTCCGACACATCAGTGAGGTTATGGGTTGGGTCCCAAACATCAGTGAGGTTATGGGTTGGGTCCCACACATCAGTGAGGTTATGGGTTGGGTCCCACACATCAAGGAGGTGATGGGTTGGGTCCCACATCAGTGAGGTTATGGGTTGGGTCCCACACATCAGTGAGGTAATGGGTTGGGTCCCACACATCAAGGAAGTTATGGGTTGGGTCCCACATAAGTGAGGTTATGGGTTGGGTCCGACACATCAGTGAGGTAATGGGTTGGGTCCCACACATCAGTGAGGTAATGGGTTGGGTCCCACACATCAGTGAGGTTATGGGTTGGGTCCCACACATCAGTGAGGTTATGGGTTGGGTCTCACATATCAGTCAGGTTTTGGCATAGGTCTCACACATCAGTGAGGTTAAGGCATAGGTCCCACACATCAGTGAGGTTATGGGTTGGGTCCCACACATCAGTGAGGTTATGGGTTGGGTCCCACATATCAGTGAGGTTATGGGTTGGGTCCCACACATCAGTGAGGTCATGGCATGGGTCCCACACATCAGTGAGGTTATGGGCTGGGTCCCACACATCAGTGAGGTTATGGGTTGGGTCCCACATATCAGTGAGGTTATGGGTTGGGTCCCACACATCAGTGAGGTTATGGCATTGGGTCCCACACATCAGTGAGGTAATGGGTTGGGTCCCACACATCAGTGAGGTTATGGGTTGGGTCCCACACATCAGTGAGGTTAAGGCATAGGTCCCACACATCAGTGAGGTAATGGGTTGGGTCCCACACATTAGTGAGGTTATGGGTTGGGTCCCACACATCAATGAGGTGATGGGTTGGGTCCCACACATCAGTGAGGTTATGGATTGGGTCCCACACATCAGTGAGGTAATGGGTTGGGACCCACACATCAGTGAGGTTATGGGTTGGGTCCCACACATCAGTGAGGTTATGGGTTGGGTCCCACACAACAGTGAGGTTATGGGTTGGGTCCCACACATCAGTGAGGTTATGGGTTGGGTCCCACACATCAGTGAGGTTATGGGTTGGGTCCCACACATCAGTGAAGTTATGGGTTGGGTCCCACACATCAATGAGGTTATGGGTTGGGTCCCACACATCAGTGAGGTTATGGCATGGGTCCCACACATCAGTGAGGTTATGGGTTGGGTCCCACACATCAGTGAGGTTATGGGTTGGGTCCCACACATCAGTGAGGTTATGGGTTGGGTGCCACTCATCAGTCAGGTTATGGGTTGGGTCCCACACATCAGTGAGGTTATGGGTTGGGTCCCACACATCAGTGAGGTTATGGCATGGGTCCCACACATCAGTGAGGTTATGGGTTGGGTCCCACACATCAGTGAGGTTATGGGTTGGGTCCCAAACATCAGTGAGATTATATGTTGGGTCCCACACATCAGTGAAGTTATGGGTTGGATCCCACACATCAGTGAGGTTATGGGTTGGGTCCCACACATCAGTGAGGTTATGGGTTGGGTCCCACACATCAGTGAGGTTATGGGTTGGGTCCCACACATCAGTGAGGTTATGGGTTGGGTCCCACACATCAGTGAGGTTATGGGTTGGGTCCCACACATCAGTGAGGTTATGGGTTGGGTCCCACACATCAGTGAGGTTATGGGTTGGGTCCCACACATCAGTGAGGTTATGGGTTGGGTCCCACACATCAGTGAGGTTATGGGTTGGATCCACACATCAGTGAGGTTATGGGCTGGGTCCCACATCAGTGAGGTTATGGGTTGGGTCCCACACATCAGTGAGGATATGGGTTGGGTCACACATATCAGTGAGGTTATGGGATGGGTCCCACACATCAGTGAGGTAATGGGTTGGGTCCCACACATCAGTGAGGTTATGGGTTGGGTCCCACACATCAGTGAGGTTATGGGTTGGGTCCCACACATCAGTGAGGTTATGGGTTGGGTCCCACACATCAGTGAGGTTATGGGTTGGGTCCCACACATCAGTGAGGTTATGGGTTGGGTCCCACACATCAGTGAGGTTATGGGTTGGGTCCCACACATCAGTGAGGTTATGGGTTGGGTCCAGTGAGGTTATGGGTTGGGTCCACATCAGTGAGGTTATGGGTTGGGTCCCACACATCAGTGAGGTTATGGGTTGGGTCCCACACATCAGTGAGGTTATGGGTTGGGTCCCACACATCAGTGAGGTTATGGGTTGGGTCCCACACATCAGTGAGGTTATGGGTTGGGTCCCACACATCAGTGAGGTTATGGGTTGGGTCCCACACATCAGTGAGGTTATGGGTTGGGTCCCACACATCAGTGAGGTTATGGGTTGGGTCCCACACATCAGTGAGGTTATGGGTTGGGTCCCACACATCAGTGAGGTTATGGGTTGGGTCCCACACATCAGTGAGGTTATGGGTTGGGTCCCACACATCAGTGAGGTTATGGGTTGGGTCCCACACATCAGTGAGGTTATGGGTTGGGTCCCACACATCAGTGAGGTTATGGGTTGGGTCCCACACATCAGTGAGGTCATGGGTTGGGTCCCACACATCAGTGAGGTTATGGGTTGGGTCCCACACATCAGTGAGGTTATGGGTTGGGTCCCACACATCAGTGAGGTTATGGGTTGGGTCCCACACATCAGTGAGGTTGGGTGGGTTATGGGTTGGGTCCCACACATCAGTGAGGTTATGGGTTGGGTCCCACACATCAGTGAGGTTATGGGTTGGGTCCCACACATCAGTGAGGTTATGGGTTGGGTCCCACACATCAAGGAGGTTATGGGTTGGGTCCCACATCAGTGAGGTTATGGGTTGGGTCCCACACATCAGTGAGGTTATGGGTTGGGTCCCACACATCAGTGAGGTTATGGGTTGGGTCCCACATCAGTGAGGTTATGGGTTGGGTCCCACACATCAGTGAGGTTATGATCAGTGAGGTTATGGGTTGGGTCCCACACATCAGTGAGGTTATGGGTTGGGTCCCACACATCAGTGAGGTTATGGGTTGGGTCCCACACATCAGTGAGGTTATGGGTTGGGTCCCACACATCAGTGAGGTTATGGGTTGGGTCCACACATCAGTGAGGTTATGGGTTGGTCCCACATCAGTGAGGTTATGGGTTGGGTCCCACACATCAGTGAGGTTATGGGTTGGGTCCCACACATCAGTGAGGTTATGGGTTGGGTCCCACACATCAGTGAGGTTATGGGTTGGGTCCACACATCAGTGAGGTTATGGGTTGGGTCCCACACATCAGTGAGGTTATGGGTTGGGTCCCACACATCAGTGAGGTTATGGGTTGGGTCCCACACATCAGTGAGGTTATGGGTTGGGTCCCACACATCAGTGAGGTTATGGGTTGGGTCCCACACATCAGTGAGGTTATGGGTTGGGTCCCACACATCAGTGAGGTTATGGGTTGGGTCCCACACATCAGTGAGGTTATGGGTTGGGTCCCACACATCCCAGTGAGGTTATGGGTTTGGGTCCCACACATCAGTGAGGTTATGGGGGGTCCCACACATCAGTGAGGGTTATGGGTTGGGTCCCACACATCAGTGAGGTTATGGGTTGGGTCCCACACATCAGTGAGGTTATGGGTTGGGTCCCACACATCAGTGAGGTTATGGGTTGGGTCCCACACATCAGTGAGGTTATGGGTTGGGTCCCACATCAGTCAGGTGAGGTCCCCACATCAGGGTTATGGGTTGGGTCCCACACATCAGTGAGGTTATGGGTTGGGTCCCACACATCAGTGAGGTTATGGGTTGGGTCCCACACATCAGTGAGGTTATGGGTTGGGTCCCACACATCAGTGAGGTTATGGGTTGGGTCCCACACATCAGTGAGGTTATGGGTTGGGTCCCACACATCAGTGAGGTTATGGGTTGGGTCCCACACATCAGTGAGGTTATGGGTTGGGTCCCACACATCAGTGAGGTTATGGGTTGGGTCCCACATCAGTGGGGTTATGGGTTGGGTCCCACACATCAGTGAGGTTATGGGTTGGGTCCCACACATCAGTGAGGTTAGTGGGTTTGGGTCCCACACATCAGTGAGGTTATGGGTTGGGTCCCACACACATCAGTGAGGTTATGGGTTGGGTCCCACACATCAGTGAGGTTATGGGTTGGGTCCCACACATCAGTGAGGTTATGGGTTGGGTCCCACACACACATCAGTGAGGTTATGGGTTGGGTCCCACACATCAGTGAGGTTATGGGTTGGGTCCCACACATCAGTGAGGTTATGGGTTGGGTCCCACACATCCCAGTCAGTGAGGTTATGGGTTGGGTCCCACATCAGTGAGGTTATGGGTTGGGTCCCACACATCAGTGAGGTTATGGGTTGGGTCCCACACATCAGTGGTTATGGGTTGGGTCCCACATCAGTGAGGTTATGGGTTGGGTCCCACACATCAGTGAGGTTATGGGTTGGGTCCCACACATCAGTGAGGTTATGGGTTTACATCAGTGGGTTGGGTCCCCACACATCAGTGAGGTTATGGGTTGGGTCCCACACATCAGTGAGGGTATGGGTTGGGTCCCCCACACATCAGTGAGGTTATGGGTTGGGTCCCACACATCAGTGAGGTTATGGGTTGGGTCCACACAGTGAGGTTATGGGTTGGGTCCCACATCAGTGAGGTTATGGGTTGGGTCCCACACATCAGTGAGGTTATGGGTTGGGTCCCACACATCAGTGAGGTTATGGGTTGGGTCCCACACATCAGTGAGGTTATGGGTTGTCCCACACATCAGTGAGGTTATGGGTTGGGTCCCACACATCAGTGAGGTGGGTTTGGTCCCAAACATCATGGGTTATGGGTTGGGTCCCACACATCAGTGGTTGGGTTATGGGTTGGGTCCCACACATCAGTGGTCCCAATGGTTGGGTCCCACACATCAGTGAGGTTATGGGTTGGGTCCCACACATCAGTGAGGTTATGGGTTGGGTCCCACACATCAGTGAGGTTATGGGTTGGGTCCCACACATCAGTGAGTTATGGGTTTGGTCCCAGGTTATGGGTTGGGTCCCACACATCAGTGAGGTTATGGGTTGGGTCCCACACATCAGTGAGGTTATGGGTCCCACACATCAGTGGGTCCCCCACACATCAGTGAGGTTATGGGTTGGGTCCCACACATCAGTGAGGTTATGGGTTGGGTCCCACACATCAGTGAGGTTATGGGTTGGGTCCCACACATCAGTGAGGTTATGGGTTGGGTCCCACACATCAGTGAGGTTATGGGTTGGGTCCCACACATCAGTGAGGTTATGGGTTGGGTCCCATCATCAGTGAGGTTATGGGTTGGGTCCCACACATCAGTGAGGTTATGGGTTGGGTCCCACACATCAGTGAGGTTATGGGTTGGGTCCCACACATCAGTGAGGTTATGGGTTGGGTCCCACACATCAGTGAGGTTATGGGTTGGGTCCCACACATCAGTGAGGTTATGGGTTGGGTCCCACACATCAGTCCCACCCACATCAGTGAGGTTATGGGTTGTCCCACACATCAGTGAGGTTATGGGTTGGGTCCCACATCAGTGAGGTTATGGGTTGGGTCCCACACATCAGTGAGGTTATGGGTTGGTCCCACACATCAGTGAGGTTATGGGTTGGGTCCCACACATCAGTGAGGTTATGGGTTGGGTCCCACACATCAGTGAGGTTATCCCACACATCAGTGAGGTTATGGGTTGGGTCCCACACATCAGTGAGGTTATGGGTTGGGTCCCACACATCAGTGAGGTCAGATGGTTATCAGTGGGTTATGGGTTGGGTCCCACACATCAGTGAGGTTATGGGTTGGGTCCCACACAGTGAGGTTATGGGTTGGGTCCCACACATCAGTGAGGTTATGGGTTGGGTCCCACACATCAATGAGGTTATGGGTTGGGTCCCCCACACATCAGTGAGGTTATGGGTTGGGTCCCACATCATCAGGTGAGGTTATGGGGTTGGGTCCCACACCACACATCAGTGGGGTTACACATCAGGAGGTTATGGGTCACATCAGTGAGGTTATTGGGTCCCCACATCAGGGTCCCCCACAGTGAGGTTATGGGGTTGGGTCCCCACACATCAGTGAGGTTATGGGTTGGTCCCACACATCAGTGAGGTTATGGGTTGGGTCCCACACATCAGTGAGGTTATGGGTTGGGTCCCACATCAGTGAGGTTATGGGTTGGGTCCCACACATCAGTGAGGTTATGGGTTGGGTGGGTTGGGTCCCACACATCAGTGAGGTTATGGGTTGGGTCCCACACATCAGTGAGGTTATGGGTTGGGTCCCACACACATCAGTTGGGTTCATGGGGTTGGGTCCCATCAGTGAGGTTATGGGTTCCCACACATCAGTGAGGTTATGGGTTGGGTCCCACACATCAGTGAGGGGTTGGGTCCCACACATCATCAGTGAGGTTATGGGTTGGGGTCACACATCAGTGAGGTTATGGGTTGGGTCCCACACATCAGTGAGGTTATGGGTTGGGTCCCACACATCAGTGAGGTTATGGGTTGGGTCCCACACATCAGTGAGGTTATGGGTTGGGTCCCACACATCAGTGAGGTGGGTTGGGTCCCACACATCAGTGAGGTTATGGGTTGGGTCCCACACATCAGTGAGGTTATGGGTTGGGTCCCACACATCAGTGAGGTTATGGGTTGGGTCCCACACATCAGTGAGGTTATGGGTTGGGTCCCACACATCAGTGAGGTTATGGGTTGGGTCCCACACATCAGTGAGGTTGGGTCCCACACATCAGTGGGTTGGGTCCCCACACACATCAGTGAGGTTATGGGTTGGGTCCCACACATCAGTGAGGTTATGGGTTGGGTCCCACACATCAGTGAGGTTATGGGTTGGGTCCCACACATCAGTGAGGTTATGGGTTGGGTCCCACACATCAGTCAGGTTATGGGTTGGGTCCCACACATCAGTGAGGTTATGGGTTGGGTCCCACACATCAGTGAGGTTATGGGTTGGGTCCCACACATCAGTGAGGTTATGGGTTGGTCCCACACATCAGTGAGGTAGTGGGTTGGGTTCATGGGTTGGGTCCCCACACATCAGGTTGGGTCCCACACATCAGTGAGGTTATGGGTTGGGTCCCACACATCAGTGAGGTTATGGGTTGGGTCCCACACATCAGTGAGGTTGGGTTGGGTCCCACATCAGTGAGGTATGGGTTGGGTCCCACATCAGTGAGGTTATGGGTTGGGTCCCACACATCAGTGAGGTTATGGGTTGGGTCCCACACATCAGTGAGGTCCCACACATCAGTGAGGTTATGGGTTGGGTCCCACACATCAGTGAGGTTATGGGTTGGGTCCCACACATCAGTGAGGTTATGGGTTGGGTCCCACACATCAGTGAGGTTATGGGTTGGGTCCCACACATCAGTGAGGTTATGGGTTGGGTCCCACACAGTCAGTGAGGTTGGGTCCCACACATCAGTGAGGTTATGGGTTGGGTCCCACACATCAGTGAGGTTATGGGGGTGGGTCCCACACATCAGTGAGGTTATGGGTTGGGTCCCACACATCAGTGAGGTTATGGGTTGGGTCCCACACATCAGTGAGGTTATGGGTTGGGTCACACATCAGTGAGGTTATGGGTTGGGTCCCACACATCAGTGAGGTTATGGGTTGGGTCCCACACATCAGTGAGGTCAGTGATTGGTCCCACACATCAGTGAGGTTATGGGTTGGGTCCCACACATCAGTGAGGTTATGGGTTGGGTCCCACACATCAGTGAGGTTATGGGTTGGGTCCCACACATCAGTGAGGTTATGGGTTGGGTCCCACACATCAGTGAGGTTATGGGTTGGGTCCCACACATCAGTGAGGTTATGGGTTGGGTCCCACACATCAGTGAGGTTATGGGTTGGGTCCCACACATCAGTGAGGTTATGGGTTGGGTCCCACACATCAGTGAGGTTATGGGTTGGGTCCCACACATCAGTGAGGTTATGGGTTGGGTCCCACACATCAGTGAGGTAATGGGTTGGGTCCACACATCAGTGAGGTTATGGGTTGGGTCCACACATCAGTGAGGTTATGGGTTGGGTCCCACACATCAGTGAGGTTATGGGTTGGGTCCCACACATCAGTGAGGTTATGGGTTGGGTCCCACACATCAGTGAGGTTATGGGTTGGGTCCCACACATCAGTGAGGTTATGGGTTGGGTCCCACACATCAGTGAGGTTATGGGTTGGGTCCACACATCAGTGAGGTTATGGGTTGGGTCCCACACATCAGTGAGGTTATGGGTTGGGTCCCCACCCACATCAGTGAGGTTATGGGTTGGGTCCCACACATCAGTGAGGTTATGGGTTGGGTCCCACACATCAGTGAGGTTATGGGTTGGGTCCCACACATCAGTGAGGTTATGGGTTGGGTCCCACACATCAGTGAGGTTATGGGTTGGGTCCCACACATCAGTGAGGTTATGGGTTGGGTCCCACACATCAGTGAGGTTATGGGTTGGGTCCCACACATCAGTGAGGTTATGGGTTGGGTCCCACACATCAGTGAGGTTATGGGTTGGGTCCCACACATCAGTGAGGTTATGGGTTGGGTCCCACACATCAGTGAGGTTATGGGTTGGTCCCACACATCAGTGAGGTTATGGGGTTCAGTGAGGTTATGGGTTGGGTCCCACACATCAGTGAGGTTATGGGTTGGGTCCCACACATCAGTGAGGTTATGGGTTGGGTCCCACACATCAGTGAGGTTATGGGTTGGGTCCCACACATCAGTGAGGTTATGGGTTGGGTCCCACACATCAGTGAGGTTATGGGTTGGGTCCCACACATCAGTGAGGTTATGGCATAGGTCCCACACATCAGTGAGGTTATGGGGTCCCAAACATCAGTGAGGTAATATGGGTTGGGTCCCACACATCAGTGAGGTTATGGGTTGGGTCCCACACATCAGTGAGGTTATGGGTTGGGTCCCACATCAGTGAGAGGTTATGGGTTGGGTCCCACACATCAGTGAGGTTATGGGTTGGGTCCCACACATCAGTGAGGTTATGGGTTGGGTCCCACACATCAGTGAGGTTATGGGTTGGGTCCCACACATCAGTGAGGTTATGGGTTGGGTCCCACACATCAGTGAGGATGGGTTGGGTCCCACACATCAGTGGGTTGGGTCCCACACATCAGTGAGGTTATGGGTTGGGTCCCACACATCAGTGAGGTTATGGGTTGGGTCCCACACATCAGTGAGGTTATGGGTTGGGTCCCACACACATCAGTGAGGTTATGGGTTGGGTCCCACACATCAGTGAGGTCCCACACATCAGTGAGGTTATGGGTTGGGTCCCACACATCAGTGAGGTTATGGGTTGGGTCCCACACATCAGTGAGGTTATGGGTTGGGTCCCACACATCAGTGAGGTTATGGGTTGGGTCCCACACATCAGTGAGGTTATGGGTTGGGTCCCACACATCAGTGAGGTTATGGGTTGGGTCCCACACATCAGTGAGGTTATGGGTTGGGTCCCACACATCAGTGAGGTTATGGGTTGGGTCCCACATCAGGTTATCATCAGGTGAGGTTATGGGGTTGGGTCCCACACATCAGTGAGGTTATGGGTTGGGTCCCACACATCAGTGAGGTTATGGGTTGGGTCCCACACATCAGTGAGGTTATGGGTTGGGTCCCACACATCAGTGAGGTTATGGGTTGGGTCCCACACATCAGTGAGGTTATGGGTTGGGTCCCACACATCAGTGAGGTTTGGGTTAGGTCTCACATCAGTGAGGTTTTGGGTTGGGTCCCACACATCAGTGAGGTTATGGGTTTGGGTCCCACACATCAGTGAGGTTATGGGTTGGGTCCCACATATCAGTGAGGTTATGGGTTGGGTCCCACACATCAGTGAGGTTATGGGTTGGGTCCCACACATCAGTGAGGTTATGGGTTGGGTCCCACACATCAGTGAGGTTATGGGTTGGGTCCCACACATCAGTGAGGTTATGGGTTTGGGTCCCACACATCAGTGAGGTTATGGGTTGGGTCCCACACATCAGTGAGGTTATGGGTTGGGTCCCACACATCAGTGAGGGGTTGGGTCCCACACATCAGTGAGGTTATGGGTTGGGTCCCAGGGTTGGGTCCCACACATCAGTGAGGTTATGGGTTGGGTCCCACACATCAGTGAGGTTATGGGTTGGGTCCCACACATCAGTGAGGTTATGGGTTGGGTCCCACACATCAGTGAGGTTATGGGTTGGGTCCCACACATCAGTGAGGTTATGGGTTGGGTCCCACACATCAGTGAGGTTATGGGTTGGGTCCCACACATCAGTGAGGTTATGGGTTGGGTCCCACACATCAGTGAGGTTATGGGTTGGGTCCCACACATCAGTGAGGTTATGGGTTGGGTCCCACACATCAGTGAGGTTATGGGTTGGGTCCCACACATCAGTGAGGTTATGGGTTGGGTCCCACACATCAGTGAGGTTATGGGTTGGGTCCCACACATCAGTGAGGTTATGGGTTGGGTCCCACACATCAGTGAGGTTATGGGTTGGGTCCCACACATCAGTGAGGTTATGGGTTGGGTCCCACACATCAGTGAGGCTATGGGTTGGGTCCCCACACATCAGTGAGGTTATGGGTTGGGTCCCACACATCAGTGAGGTTATGGGTTGGGTCCCACACATCAGTGAGGTTATGGGTTGGGTCCCACACATCAGTGAGGTTATGGGTTAGGTCTCACACATCAGTCAGGTTTTGGGTTGGGTCCCACATATCAGTGAGGTTATGGGTTGGGTCCCACACATCAGTGAGGTTATGGGTTGGGTCCCACACATCAGTGGGTTATGGGATAGGTCCCACACATCAGTGAGGTTATGGGTTGGTTCCCACACATCAGTGAGGTTATGGGTTGGGTCCCACACATCAGTGAGGTTATGGGTTGGGTCCCACACATCAGTGAGGTTATGGCATGGGTCCCACACATCAGTGAGGTTATGGGTTGGGTCCCACACATCAGTGAGGTTATGGGTTGGGTCCCACACATCAGTGAGGTTATGGGTTGGGTCCCACACATCAGTGAGGTTATGGGTTGGGTCCCACACATCAGTGAGGTTATGGGTTTGGGTCTCACACATCAGTCAGGTTTTGGGTTGGGTCCCACATATCAGTGAGGTTATGGTTGGGTCCCACACATCAGTGAGGTTATGGGTTGGGTTCCACACATCAGTGAGGTTATGGGTTAGGTCCCACATCAGTGAGGTTATGGGTTGGGTCCCACACATCAGTGAGGTAATGGGTTGGGTCCCACACATCAGTGAGGTTATGGGTTGGGTCCCACATCAGTGAGGTTATGGGTTGGGTCCCACACATCAGTGAGGTTATGGGTTGGGTCCCACACATCAGTGAGGTTATGGGTTGGGTCCCACACATCAGTGAGGTTATGGGTTGGGTCCCACACATCAGTGAGGTTATGGGTTAAGGTCCCAAACATCAGTGAGGTTATGGGTTGGGTCCCACACATCAGTGAGGTTATGGGTTGGGTCCCACACATCAGTGAGGTTATGGTTGGGTCCCACACATCAGTCAGGTTATGGGTTGGGTCCCACACATCAGTGAGGTTATGGGTTGGGTCCCACACATCAGTGAGGTTATGGGTTGGGTCCACACATCAGTGAGGTTATGGGTTGGGTCCCACACATCAGTCAGGTTATGGGTTGGGTCCCACACATCAGTGAGGTTATGGGTTGGGTTCCACACATCAGTGAGGTTATGGGTTGGGTCCCACACATCACTTAGGTTTTGGGTTGGGTCCCATACATCAGTGAGGTTATGGGTTGGGTCCCACATATCAGTGAGGTTATGGGTTGGGTCCCACACATCAGTGAGGTTATGGGTTGGGTCCCACACATCAGTGAGGTTATGGGTTTGGGTCCCACACATCAGTGAGGTTATGGGTTAGGTCCCACACATCAGTTAGGTTTGGGTTGGGTCCCACATATCAGTGAGGTTATGGGTTGGGTCCCACACATCAGTGAGGTTATGGGTTGGGTCCCACACATCAGTGAGGTTATGGGTTGGGTCCCACACATCAGTGAGGTTATGGGTTGGGTCCCACACATCAGTGAGGTTATGGGTTGGGTCCCACACATCAGTGAGGTTATGGGTTGGGTCCCACACATCAGTGAGGTTATGGCATAGGTCCCACACATCAGTGAGGTTATGGGTTGGGTCCCACACATCAGTGAGGTTATGGGTTGGGTCCCACACATCAGTGAGGTTATGGGTTTGGTCCCACACATCAGTGAGGTTATGGGTTGGGTCCCACACATCAGTGAGGTTATGGGTTGGGTCCCACACATCAGTGAGGTTATGGGTTGGGTCCCACACATCAGTGAGGTTATGGGTTGGGTCCCACACATCAGTGAGGTTATGGGTTGGGTCCCACATCAGTGAGGTTATGGGTTGGGTCCCACACATCAGTGAGGTTATGGGTTGAGGTCCCACACATCAGTGAGGTTATGGGTTGGGTCCCACACATCAGTGAGGTTATGGTTGGGTCCCACACATCAGTGAGGTTATGGGTTGGGGTCCCACACATCAGTGAGGTTATGGTTGGGTCCCACACATCAGTGAGGTAATGGGTTGGGTCCCCACACATCAGTGAGGTTATGTTGGTTGGGTCCCACACATCAGTGAGGTTATGGGTTGGGTCCCACACATCAGTGAGGTTATGGGTTGGGTCCCACACATCAGTCAGGTTATGGGTTGGGTCCCACACATCAGTGAGGTTATGGGTTGGGTCCCACACATCAGTGAGGTTATGGGTTGGGTCCCACACATCAGTGAGGTTATGGGTTGGGTCCCACACATCAGTGAGGTTATGGGTTGGGTCCCACACATCAGTGAGGTTATGGGTTGGGTCCCACACATCAGTGAGGTTATGGGTTGGGTCCCACACATCAGTGAGGTTATGGGTTGGGTCCCACACATCAGTGAGGTTATGGGTTGGGTCCCACACATCAGTGAGGTTATGGGTTGGGTCCCACACATCAGTGAGGTTATGGGTTGGGTCCCACACATCAGTTATTATGGGTTGGGTCCCACACATCAGTGAGGTTGGGGGTGGGTCCCCACATCAGTGAGGTTATGGGTTGGGTCCCACATCAGTCCCACACATCAGTCAGGGTTATGGCAAAGGTCCCACACATCAGTGAGGTTATGGGTTGGGTCCCACACATCAGTGAGGTTATGGGTTGGGTCCCACACATCAGTGAGGTTATGGGTTGGGTCCCACACATCAGTCAGGTTATGGGTTGGGTCCCACACATCAGTGAGGGTCCCACACATCAGTGAGGTTATGGGTTGGGTCCCACACATCAGTGAGGTTATGGGTCCCACCACACATCAGTGAGGTTGAGGTCCCACACATCAGTGAGGTTGGGGTTGGGTCCCACACATCAGTGAGGTTATGGGTTGGGTCCCACATCAGTCAGGTTTGGGGTTGGAGGTATGGGTTGGTCCCACACATCAGTGAGGTTATGGGTTGGGTCCCACATCATCAGTGGTTTTGGGGTTGGGTCCCACACATCAGTGAGGTTATGGGTTGGGTCCCACACATCAGTGAGGTTATGGGTTGGGTCCCACACATCAGTGAGGTTATCGGTTGGGTCCCACACATCAGGTTGGGTCCCACACATCAGTGAGGTTGGGTCCCACACATCAGTGAGGTTATGGGTTGGGTCCCACACATCAGTGAGGTTATGGGTTGGGTCCCACACATCAGTGAGGTTATGGGTTGGTCCCACACATCAGTGAGGTTATGGGTTGGGTCCCACACATCAGTGAGGTTATGGGTTGGGTCCCACATCAGTGAGGTTATGGGTTGGGTCCATACATCAGTGAGGTTAGGGTTGGGTCCCACACATCAGTGAGGTTATGGGTTGGGTCCCACACATCAGTGAGGTTATGGGTTGGGTCCCACACATCAGTCAGGTTATGGGTTTGGGTCCCACACATCAGTGAGGTTATCCCACACATCAGTCAGTGAGGTTATGGGTTGGGTCCCACACATCAGTGAGGTTATGGGTTGGGTCCCACACATGTGAGGTTATGGGTTGGGTCCCACACATCAGTGAGGTTATGGGGGTCCCACACATCAGTGAGGTTATGGGGGTTGGGTCCCACACATCAGTGGGTCCCACACATCAGTGAGGTTATGGGTTGGGTCCCACACATCAGTGAGGTTATGGGTTGGGTCCCACACATCAGGAGGTTATGGGTTGGGTCCCACACATCAGTGAGGTTATGGTTGGGTCCATACATCAGTGAGGTTATGGGTTGGGTCCCACACATCAGTGAGGTTATGGGTTGGGTCCCACACATCAGTTAGGTTTTTATGGGTCCCACACATCAGTGAGGTTATGGCATAGGGTCCCACACATCAGTGAGGTTATGGGTTGGGTCCCACACATCAGTGAGGTTATGGGTTGGGTCCCACACATCAGTGAGGTAATGGGTTGGGTCCCACACATCAGTGAGTTATGGGTTGGGTCCCACACATCAGTGAGGTTATGGGTTGGGTCCCACACATCAGTGAGGTTGATGGGTTGGGTCCCACACATCAGTGAGGTTATGGGTTGGGTCCCACACATCAGTGAGGTTATGGCATCCCACACATCAGTGAGGTTATGGGTTGGGTCCCACACATCAGTGAGGTTATGGGTTGGGTCCCACACATCAGTGAGGTTATGGGTTGGGTCCCACACATCAGTGAGGTAATGTTAGGTCCCACACATCAGTGGGGGTTGGGTCCCACAAATCAGTGAGGTTATGGGTTGGGTCCCACACATCAGTGAGGTTATGGGTTGGGTCCCACACATCAGTGAGGAAATGGCATAAGTCCCACACATTAGTGAGGTTGGTTGGGTCCCACACATCAGTGAGGTTATGGGTTGGGTCCCACACATCAGTGAGGTTATGGGTTAGGTTCCACACATCATTGAGGTTATGGGTTGGGTCCCCCACACATCACTCAGAGGTTATGGGTTGGGTCCCACACATCAGTGAGGTTATGGGTTGGGTCCCACATATCATTCAGGTTATGGGTTGGGTCCCACATATCAGTGAGGTTATGGGTTGGGTCCCACACATCAGTGAGGTTATGGGTTGGGTCCCACACATCAGTGAGGTTATGGCATAGGTCCCACACATCAGTGAGGTTATGGCATAGGTCCCACACATCAGTGAGGTTATGGGTTGGGTCCCACACATCAGTGAGGTTATGGGTTGGGTCCCACACATCAGTGAGGTTATGGGTTGGGTCCCACACATCAGTGAGGTTATGGGTTGGGTCCCACACATCAGTGAGGTTATGGGTTGGGTCCCACACATCAGTGAGGTTATGGGTTGGGTCACATACATCAGTGAGGTTATGGGTTGGGTCCCACACATCAGTCAGGTTATGGGTTGGGTCCCACACATCAGTGAGGGTCCCACACATCAGTGAGGTTATGGGCAAAGGTCCCACACATCAGTCCCACTTATGGGTTGGGTCCCACACATCAGTGAGGTTATGGGTTGGGTCCCACACATCAGTGAGGTTATGGGTTGGGTCCCACACATCAGTGAGGTTATGGGTTGGGTCCCACACATCAGTGAGGTAATGGGTTGGGTCCCACACATCAGTGAGGTTATGGGTTGGGTCCCACACATCAGTGAGGTTATGGGTTGGGTCCCACACATCAGTGAGGTAATGGGTTGGGTCCCACACATCAGTGAGGTTATGGGTTGGGTCCCACACATCAGTGAGGTTATGGGTTGGGTCCCACACATCAGTGAGGTTATGGTTTGGGTCACATACATCAGTGAGGTTATGGGTTGGGTCCCACACATCAGTGAGGTTATGGGTTAGGTCTCACACATCAGTGAGGTTTTGGGTTAGGTCCCACATATCAGTGAGGTTATGGCATAGGTCCCACACATCAGTGAGGTTATGGGTTGCGTTCCACGCATCAGTGTGGTTATGGGATATGGCCCACACTTCAGTTAGCATATCGGTTGGTTCCCACACATCAGTGAGCTTATCGGTTGGGTCCGACACATCAGTGAGGTTATGGGTTGGGTCCCACACATCAGTGAGGTCATGGCATAGGTCTCACACATCAGTGAGTTTATGGGTTGGGTCCCACACATCAGTGAGGTGATGGCATAGGTCCGACACATCAGTGAGGTTATGGGTTGGGTCACATACATCAGTGAGGTTATGGGTTGGGTCCCACACATCAGTGAGTTTATGGGTTAGGTCTCACACATCAGTCAGGTTTTGGCAAAGGTCCCACATATCAGTGAGGTTATGGCATAGGTCCCACACATCAGTGAGGTTATGGGTTGGGTTCCACGCATCAGTGAGGTTATGGCATAGGTCCCACAAATCAGTGAAGTTATTGGTTGGGTCCCACACATCAGTGAAATAATGAGTTGGGTCCCACACATCAGTGAGGTTGTTGCTTGGGTTCCACTCATCAGTCAGGTTATGGGTTGGGTCCCACACATCAGTGAGGTTATGGGTTGGGTCCCACACATCAGTGAGGTTATGGGTTGGGTCCCACACATCAGTGAGGTTATGGCATAGGTCCCACACATCAGTGATGTTAAGGCATAAGTCCCAAACATCAGTGAGGTAATAGGTTGGGTCCCACACATCAGTGAGGTTATGGGTTGGGTCCCACACATCAGTCAGGTTATGGGTTGGGTCCCACACATCAGTGAGGTTATGGGTTGGGTCCCACACATCAGTGAGGTTATGGGTTGGGTCCCACACATCAGTGAGGTTATGGGTTGGGTCCCACACATCAGTGAGGTTATGGGTTGGGTCCCACACATCAGTGAGATTATGGCATAGGTTCCACACTTCATTGAGGTTATGGGTTGGGTCCCACACATCACTTAGGTTTGGGGTTTTGGGTCCCATACATCACTGAGGTTATGGGATGGGTCCCACATATCATTCAGGTTATGGGTTGGGTCCCACATATCACTGAGGTTATGGCTTAGGTCCCACACATCAGTGAGGTTATGGGTTTGGTCCCACACATCAGTGAGGTTATGGGTTAGGTCCCACACATCAGTGACATGGCATAGGTCCCACATATCAGTGAGGTTATGGGTTGGGTCCCACACATCAGTGAGGTTATGGGTTGGGTTCCACGCATCAGTGAGGTTATGGGATAGGTCCCACACATCAGTGAGCTTATCGGTTGGGTCCCACACATCAGTGAGGTTATCGGTTGGGTCCGACACATCAGTGAGGTTATGGGTTGGGTCCCACACATCAGTGAGGTTATGGGTTGGTCCCACACATCAGTGAGGTTATGGGTTAGGTCTCACACATCAGTGAGGTTATGGCATAGTTCCCACAAATCAGTGAGATTATAGCTTTGGTCCCACACATCAGTGAAGTTATGGGTTGGATCCTACACATCAGTGAGGTTATGGGTTGGGTCCCACACATCAGTGAGGTTATGGGTTGGGTCCCACACATCAGTGAGGTTATGGGTTGGGTCCCGCACATCAGTGAGGTTATGGGTTTGGTCCCACACATCAATCAGTTTATGGGTTGGGTTCCACACATCAGGGAGTTTATGGGTTGGGTCCCACACATCAGTGAGGTTATGGGTTGGGTCCCACACATCAGTGAGGTTATGGCATAGGTCCCACACATCAGTGAGGGTTATGGATATAGGGTCCCACACATCAGTGAGGTTATTGGTTGGGTTCAACTCATCAGTCAGGTTATGGGTTGGGTCCCACACATCAGTGAGGTTATGGGTTGGGTCCCACACATCAGTCAAGTTATGGGTTGGGTCCCACACATCAGTCATGTTTTGGGTTGGGTCCCACACATCAGTGAGGTTATGGGTTGGGTCACATACATCAGTGAGGTTATGGGTTGGGTCCCACACATCAGTCAGGTTATGGGTTGGGTCCGACACATCAGTGAGGTTATGGGTTGGGTCCCACACATCAGTGAGGTAATGGGTTGGGTCCCACACATCAGTGAGGTTATGGGTTGGGTCCCACACATCAGTGAGGTTATGGGTTGGGTCACATACATCAGTGAGGTTATGGGTTGGGTCCCACACATCAGTCAGGTTATGGGTTGGGTCCGACACATCAGTCAGGTTATGGGTTGGGTTCCACACATCAGTATGGTAATGGGTTGGGTCCCACTCATCAGTGAGGTTATGGGTTGGGTCCCACACATCAGTGAGGTCATGGCAAAGGTCCCACACATCAGTGAGGTTATGGGTTGGGTCCCACACATCAGTGAGGTTATGGGTTGGGTCCCACACATCAGTGAGGTTATGGGTTGGGTCCCACACATCAGTGAGGTAATGGTTTGGGTCCCACACATCAGTGAGGTAATGGGTTGGATCCCACACATCAGTGAGGTTATGGGTTGGGTCCCACACATCAGTGAGGTAATGGGTTGGGTCCCACACATCAGTGAGGCTTTGGGTTGCGTCCCACACATCAGTGAGGCTATGGGTTGGGTCCCACACATCAGTGAGGTTATGGTTTGGGTCACATACATCAGTGAGGTTATGGGTTGAGTCCCACACATCAGTGAGGTTATGGGTTAGGTCTCACACATCAGTCAGGTTTTGTCAAATGTCCCACACATCAGTGAGGTTATGGCATAGGTCCCACATATCAGTGAGGTTATGGGTTGCGTTCCACGCATCAGTGAGGTTATGGGATAGGTCCCACACTTCAGTTAGCTTTTCGGTTGGGTCCCACACATCAGTGAGCTTATCGGTTGGGTCCGACACATCAGTGAGGTTATGGGTTGGGTCCCACACATCAGTGAGGTGATGGCATAGGTCTCACTCATCAGTGAGGTTATGGGTTGGGTCCCACACATCAGTGAGGTGATGGCATAGGTCCGACACATCAGTGAGGTTATGGGTTGGGTCACATACATCAGTGAGGTTATGGGTTGGGTCCCACACATCAGTGAGATAATGAGTTGGGTCCCACACATCAGTGAGGTAATGTCATACGTCCCACACATCAGTCAGCTCACGGGTTGGGTCCCACAAATCAGTCAGGTTATGGGTTCGGTACCACACATCAGTGAGGTTATGGGTTGGGTCCCACACATCAGTGAGGAAATGGCATAAGTCCCACACATTAGTGAGGTCATTGGTTGCTTCCCACACATCAGTCAGGTTATGTGTTGGGTCCCACACATCATTGAGATTATGGCATAGGTTCCACACTTCATTGAGGTTATGGGTTGGGTCCCACACATCACTTAGGTTTTGGCATGGGTCCCATACATGACTGAGGTTATGGGGTGGGTCCCACATATCATTCAGGTTATGGGTTGGGTCCCACATATCACTGAGGTTATGGCATAGGTCCCACACATCAGTGAGGTTATGGGTTGGGTCCCACACATCAGTGAGGTTATGGGTTAGGTCTCACACATCAGTCAGGTTTTGGCATAGGTCCCACATATCAGTGAGGTTATGGCATAGGTCCCACACATCAGTGAGGTTATGGGTTGGGTTCCACGCATCAGTGAGGTTATGGGATAGGTCCCACACATCAGTGAGCTTATCGGTTGGGTCCCACACATCAGTGAGCTTATCGGTTGGGTCCCACACATCAGTGAGGTTATGGGTTGGGTCCCACACATCAGTGAGGTTATGGCATAGGTCCCACACATCAGTGAGGTTATGGGTTAGGTCTCACACATCAGTGAGGTTATGGCATAGTTCCCAAAAATCAGTGAGATTATAGGTTGGGTCCCACACATCAGTGAAGTTATGGGTTGGATCCCACACATCAGTGAGGTTATGGGTTGGGTCCCACACATCAGTGAGGTAATGGATTGGGTCCCACACATCAGTGGGATTCAGGCATAGGTCCCACACATCAGTGAGGTTATGGGTTAGGTCTCACACATCAGTGAGGTTATGGCATAGTTCCCACAAATCAGTGAGATTTTGGTCCCATCAGTGAAGTTATGGGTTGGTCCCACACATCAGTGAGGTTATGGGTTGGGTCCCACACATCAGTGAGGTTATGGGTTGGGTCCCACACATCAGTGAGGTTAGGGGTTATCCCACACATCAGGGTTATGGGTTGGGTCCACACATCAGTGAGGTTATGGGTTGGGTCCCACACATCAGTGAGGTTATGGGTTGGGTCCCACACATCAGTGAGGTTATGGGTTGGGTCCCACACATCAGTGAGGTTATGGGTTGGGTCCCACACATCAGTGAGGTTATGGGTTGGGTCCCACACATCAGTGAGGTTATGGGTTGGGTCCCACACATCAGTGAGGTTATGGGTTGGGTCCCACACATCAGTGAGGTTATGGCATGGGTCCCACACATCAGTGAGGTTATGGGTTGGGTCCCACACATCAGTGAGGTTATGGGTTGGGTCCCACACATCAGTGAGGTTATGGGTTGGGTCCCACACATCAGTGAGGTTATGGGTTGGGTCCCACACATCAGTGAGGTTATGGGTTGGGTCCCACACATCAGTGAGGTAGGGTTGGGTCCCACACATCAGTGAGGTTATGGGTTGGGTCCCACACATCAGTGAGGTTATGGGTTGGGTCCCACACATCAGTGAGGTCACACATCAGTGAGGTATGGGTTGGGTCCCACACATCAGTGAGGTTATGGGTTGGGTCCCACACATCAGTGAGGTTATGGGTTGGGTCCCACACATCAGTGAGGTTATGGGTTGGGTCCCACACATCAGTGAGGTTATGGGTTGGGTCCCACACATCAGTGGTCCCCCACACATCAGTGAGGTTATGGGTTGGGTCCCACACATCAGTGAGGTTATGGGTTGGGTCCCACACATCAGTGAGGTTATGGGTTGGGTCCCACACATCAGTGAGGTTATGGGTTGGGTCCCACACATCAGTGAGGTTATGGGTTGGGTCCCACACATCAGTGAGGTTATGGGTTGGGTCCCACACATCAGTGAGGTTATGGGTTAGGTCCCACACATCAGTGAGGTTATGGGTTGGGTCCCACACATCAGTGAGGTTATGGGTTGGGTCCCACACATCAGTGAGGTTATGGGTTGGGTCCCACACATCAGTGAGGTTATGGGTTGGGTCCCACACATCAGTGAGGTTATGGGTTGGGTCCCACACATCAGTGAGGTAATGGGTTGGGTCCCACACATCAGTGAGGTTATGGGTTGGGTCTCACACGTCCGTGAGGTTATGGGTTGGGTCCCACACATCAGTGAGGTTATGGGTTGGGTCCCACACATCAGTGAGGTTATGGGTTGGGTCCCACACATCAGTGAGGTTATGGGTTTGGTCCCACACATCAGTGAGGTTATGGGTTTGGTCCCACACATCAGTGAGGTTATGGGTTGGGTCCCACACATCAGTGAGGTTATGGGTTGGGGTCCCACACATCAGTGAGGTTATGGGTTGTCCCACACATCAGTGAGGTTATGGGTTGGGTCCCACACATCAGTGAGGTTATGGGGTTGGGTCCCACACATCAGTGAGGTTATGGGTTGGGTCCCACACATCAGTGAGGTTATGGGTTTGGGTCCCACACATCAGTGAGGTTATGGGTTAGGGTCCCACACATCAGTGAGGTTATGGGTTGGGTCCCACACATCAGTGAGGTTATGGGTTGGGTCCCACATCAGTGAGGTTATGGGCATGGGTCCCACACATCAGTGAGGTTATGGGTTGGGTCCCACACATCAGTGAGGTCAGGTTGGGTCCCACACATCAGTGTTACACATCAGTGGGTGGGGTCCCACACATCAGTGAGGTTATGGGTTGGGTCCCACACATCAGTGAGGTTATGGGTTGGGTCCCACACATCAGTGAGGTTATGGGTTGGGTCCCACACATCAGTGAGGTAATGGGTTGGGTCCCACACATCAGTGAGGTTATGGGTTGGGTCCCACACATCAGTGAGGTAATGGGTTGGGTCCCACACATCAGTGAGGTTATGGGTTGGGTCCCACACATCAGTGAGGTAATGGGTTGGGTCCCACACATCAGTGAGGGTATGGGTTGGGTCGCACACATCAGTGAGATTATGGGTTTGGTCCCACACATCAGTGAAGTTATGGGTTGGGTTCCACACATCAATGAGGTTATGGGTTGTGTCCCACACATCAGTGAGGTTATGGCATAGGTCCCACACATCAGTGAGGTTATGGGTTGGGTCCCACACATCAGTGAGGTAATGGGTTGGGTCCCACACATCAGTGAGGTTATGGGTTGGGTTCCACTCATCAGTGAGGTTATGGCATAGGTCCCACACATCAGTGAGGTTATGGCATAGGTCCCACACATCAGTGATGTTATGGCATAGGTCCCACACATCAGTGATGTTATGGCATAGGTCCCAACCATCAGTGAGTTTATGGGTTGGGTCCCACACATCAGTCAAGTTATGGGTTGGGTCCCACACATCAGTCAGGTTATGGGTTGGGTCCCACACATCAGTGAGGTTATGGGTTGGGTCCCACACATCAGTGAGGTTATGGGTTGGGTCACATACATCAGTGAGGTTATGGGTTGGGTCCCACACATCAGTCAGGTTATGGGTTGGGTCCCACACATCAGTGAGGTCATGGCAAAGGTCCCACACACCAGTCAGGCTATGGGTTGGGTCCCACACATCAGTGACGTTATGGGTTGGGTCCCACACATCAGTGAGGTTATGGGTTGGGTCCCACACATCAGTGAGGTTATGGGTTGGGTCCCACACATCAGTGAGGTAATGGGTTGGGTCCCACACATCAGTGAGGTTATGGGTTGGGTCCCACACATCAGTGAGGTTATGGGTTGGGTCCCACACATCAGTGAGGTAATGGGTTGGGTCCCACACATCAGTGAGGCTATGGGTTGGGTCCCACACATCAGTGAGGTTATGGGTTGGGTCCCACACATCAGTCAGGTTTTGGCATAGGTCCCACATATCAGTGAGGTTATGGCATAGGTCCCACACATCAGTGAGGTTATGGGTTGGGTTCCACGCATCAGTGAGGTTATGGGATAGGTCCCACACATCAGTGAGCTTATCGGTTGGGTCCCACACATCAGTGAGCTTATCGGTTGGGTCCGACACATCAGTGAGGTTATGGGTTGGGTCCCACACATCAGTGAGGTGATGGCATAGGTCTCACTCATCAGTGAGGTTATGGGTTGGGTCCCACACATCAGTGAGGTGATGGCATAGGTCCGACACATCAGTGAGGTTATCGGTTGGGTCACATACATCAGTGAGGTTATGGGTTGGGTCCCACACATCAGTGACGTTATGGGTTGGGTCCCACACATCAGTGAGATAATGAGTTGGGTCCCGCACATCAGTGAAGTAATTGCATAGGTCCCACACATCAGTCCGCTTACGGGTTGGGTCCCACAAATCAGTCAGGATATGGGTTCGGTACCACACATCAGTGAGGTTATGGGTTGGGTCCCACACATCAGTGAGGTAATGGCATAAGTCCCACACATTAGTGAGGTCATTGCTTGCTTCCCACACATCAGTCAGGTTATGTGTTGGGTCCCACACATCATTGAGATTATGGCATAGGTTCCACACTTCATTGAGGTTATGGGTTGGGTCCCACACATCACTTAGGTTTTGGCATGGGTCCCATACATCACTGAGGTTATGGGGTGGGTCCCACATATCATTCAGGTTATGGGTTGGGTCCCACATATCACTGAGGTTATGGCATAGGTCCCACACATCAGTGAGGTTATGGGTTGGGTCCCACACATCAGGAGGTCGTGGGTTGGGTCCCACAAATCTTTCCCTTATCAGTTTGGTTCCACATAACAGGAGGTTATGGGTTGGGTAGAACAAATTAGGTTTGGTCCCACATATCAGGAGGTTACAGGTTGGGTCCCCCACATAGAGAGGGCATGGTTTGGTATCACATATCAGGAGGTTATGGGTCTGGTCCCACACATCAAGAGGGTATGGTTGGTTCTCACATATCAAGAGGTTATGGGTTTGTTCCACACACCGAGAGGGTATGGTTTGGTCTCATATATTAAGAGGTAATGGGTTTGGTCCACACATCGAGAGGGTATAGCTTGGTCCCACATATCAGAGGGATATGGGTCGGATCCCACACAACGAGAGGGTATGGTTTGGTCTCACGTATCAGAGGGATATGGGTCGGGTCCCACACAACGAGAGGGTATGGTTTGGTCCCATATATCAGCAGGTTATGGGTCGGGTCTCACACATTAACAGGGCATGGTTTGGTCCCACATATCAGGAGGGTATGGGTCGGGTCCCACGCATCGAGAAGGTATGTTTTGGTCTCATATATATTAAGAGGTCATGGGTTTGGTTCACACATTGAGAGGGCATGGTTTTGTCTCACATATCAGGAGGTTATGGGTCAGGTCCCACACATCAAGAGGGTATGGTTTGGTATCACGTATCAGGAGGTTATGGGTTGGGTCCCACACATCCAGAGGGTATGGTTTGGTCTCACATATCACGAGATTATGGGTTTGGTCTGCACATTAAGAGGGTATGGTTTGGTCTCAAATATCTTTAGGTTATGGGTTGGGTCCAAGACATTGAGACGGTATGGTTTCATCTCACAGATCAGGAGGATATGGGTTGGGTCCCACACATTAAGAGGGTATGGTTTGGTATCACAAATCAGGAGGTTATGGGTTTAGTCCCACACATTGAGAGGGTATGGTTTGGTCTCATATATCAGGAGGTTATGGGTTGGGTCCCACACATTAAGAGGGTATAGCTTGGTCTCACATATCAGGAGATTATGTGTTTGGTCCACACATCGAGAGGGTATGGTTTGGTCTTATAGATCAGTAGGTTATGAGTTCGGTCCCATACATTAAGAGGGTATGGTTAGGTCTCACAAATCAGGAGGTTATGGGTTGAGTCCCACACATTGAGAGGAGATGGTTTGGTCTCACATATCAGGACGTTATGGGTTGGGTCCCACACATTTTAGGCTAAATAAAAGTTGAATGGAACAGCAAGTGAGTTGTGATGTCACATACTCCTTTTCACAGGAGTAAACATATCAGCCAATCAGGATGAGGAGACAGACATGGAGACATTTCAGATGGAGATTGACAGACAAAGCAGGAAGTGCACATTCAGAACAAAAGAAGGGGATTACTGGGTACTGGGGTCTCATGGAGGCATCCAGTCGACAGCTACACAAGTGTAAGTATCCCCTACAGAGGCATTAATCCACTAAACCATATTCGAATACACCCTACACCAACAAACAACACTTTAATAATTCCATTTATCACAAAACTACAGTCTAACACTCCCCTACTCAACTCTACAGCTACACAAGTGTAAGGATCCCCTACAGAGGCACTAAACCACTAAAGCATAGTCGAATACACCCTACACCAACAAACAACACTTTAATTCCATTTATCACAAAACTACAGTCTAACACTCCCCTACTCAACTCTACAGCTACACAAGTGTAAGGATCCCCTACAGAGGCACTAAACCACGAAAGCATAGTCGAATACACCCTACACCAACAAACAACACTTTAATAATTCCATTTATCACAAAACTACAGTCTAACACTCCCCTACTCAACTCTACAGCTACACAAGTGTAAGGATCCCCTACAGAGGCACTAAACCACTAAAGCATAGTCGAATACACCCTACACCAACAAACAACACTTTAATTCCATTTATCACAAAACTACAGTCTAACACTCCCCTACTCAACTCTACAGCTACACAAGTGCAAAGATCACCTACACAGGCACTACACTGCAGTCACTAATTTTCCTAAACTACTCAACTGTAGTCCAGTGCGCCCAAACCGCTAAACTATACTTTAATACTTCCCTTTACCAGCAAACTACAGTCTGGTAATCCCAACATGACAATACTATTCTAATACTCCCAAATACCACAAGACTATAGCCCAACATTCCCCTAAAAGGTCAAACTACAACTAATACTGCCCCATACCACCATACTACACTCACATGCTTCATTTACCACCAAACCACAGTCTCGCTATCTCTCTACCACCAAACTGCAGTCAAATACTCCCCTTTATCACCAAATTACAATACTCCTCTATATCACCAAACTAGTCTTATACTCCCAAATATCACAAGTCTAAAGCCCAGTATATCCCTATACCACCAAACTACAGTCAAATACTGTCCTATGCCATCAAACGACAGTCTTAGACTCACAAATATGACTGAACTACACTAATACTCCCCTATACCACCACACTTCTCTAATACTTCCATTTCCCCCAATACCAGCGAACGGCCTGCTCATACTCCAAACTCCCCAGTAAATATGCTGTCCTCCCTCTCGGCTCTCTGCTGCCCCCTGCAGGGTAGCGAACACCATGTTTGAGTTGCAGTGGTTGGGCCGCAGGGTGGCTCTGCAGGCTAGTAACGGGAAGTATGTCTGCACAAAGAAGAATGGACAGCTAGCAGCCGTCAGTGACGCAGCGGGTAAGTGACTCAGACTCATTCACTCTGGGTGAGTGTGTGTGCCTCAGTGATTTTCCGGGAGTGTGTGTATGACTCTGTCACTGTGGGTGAGTGACTCCAATTCAGTGACTATGTGCATGAGTGAGACTGACTCATTGGGTGAGGGACTAAGTGGGCGAATAACCCTTAGTGAATGGTGAATGTCTCTGACTTGCTACATCTGTGCATGATTGAAAGACTCAATGGTGAGTGGCTCTAGCTCAGTGACTCTGTGGATGAGTGAATCTGACTCAGTGGGTGAGTAACTCTGACTCAGGGACAACAAAGGCTCAGTGGGTGTCTGACTCAGTGACTATGTGAGTGGGTGACTGACTCAATGACTCAGTGAGCAAGTGACTCTAACTCACTGATTATACGGGTGTATGACTGACTCAGTCTCTCACCACTTACATGTCACAGGAGAGGATGAGCAGTTCGTGTTGAAGCTGATTAATAGGCCCATGCTGATCCTGAGGGGAGAGAATGGCTTCATTTGCCAGCATAAGGGCTCCAACACGCTAGACTGCAGCCGCTCCATCTACGACATCTTCACCCTGCTCTTCAGCGACGGAGCATACCACATCAAAGGTCCCCACAGCCTCTTCCTGTAGCCAGAGCTCTCTGTACTACAGGGCAAGGGTTCCTGCAGTCAGGGCTCTCTGTACTACAGGGCACAGGTTCCTGCAGTCAGGGCTCTCTGTAATACAGGGCAAAGGTTCCTCCAGCCAGGGCTCTCTGTACTACAGGGTAAGGGTTCCTGCAGTCAGGGCTCTCTGTATTACAGGGCAAAAGTTCCTGCAGCGATCACAGGGCAAAGGTTCCTGCAGCCAGGGTTCTCTGTATTACAAGGCACAGGTTCATGCAGCCAGGGCTCTCTGTACTACAGGGCAGAGGTTCCTGCAGTCAGGGCTCTCTGTTTTACAGGGCAAAAGTTCCTGCAGTCAGGGCTCTCTGTACTGCAGGGAAAAGGTTCCTGCAGTCAGGGCTCTCTGCGTTACAGGGTAAAGGTTCCTGCCGTCAGGGCTCTCTGTACTACAGGGCAAAGTTTCCTCCAGCCAGGGCTCTCTATACTACAGGGCAAAGGTCCCTGCAGTCAGGGCTCTCTGTACTACAAGGCAAAGGTTCCTGCAGTCAGGGCTCTCTGTGTTACAGGGTAAAGGTTCCTGCCGTCAGGGCTCTCTGTACTACAGGGCAAAGGTTCCTCCAGCCAGGGCTCTCTGTATTACAGGGCAAAGGTTCCTGCAGTCAGGGCTCGCTGTATTACAAGGCACAGGTTCCTGCAGTCAGGGCTTTCTGTACTACAGGGCAAAGGTTCCTGCAGTCAGGGCTCCCTGAATTACAGGACACAGGTTCCTGCAGTCAGGGCTCCCTGTATTACAGGGCACAGATTCCTGCAGTCAGGGCTCTCTGTACTAGAGGGCAAAGGTTCCTGCAGCCAGGGCTCTCTATACTACAGGGCAAAGGTCCCTGCAGTCAGGGCTCTCTGTACTACAAGGCAAAGGTTCCTGAAGCCAGGGCTCTCTCTATTACAGGGCAAAGGTTCCTGCAGTCAGGGCTCGCTGTATTACAAGGCACAGGTTCCTGCAGTCAGGGCTCTCTGTACTACAGGGCAAAGGTTCCTGCAGTCAGGGCTCCCTGAATTACAGGGCACAGGTTCCTGCAGTCAGGGCTCCCCTGTATTACAGGGCACAGGTTCCTGCAGTCAGGGCTCTCGGTACTACAGGGCAAAGGTTCCTGCAGCCAGGGCTCTCTGTATTACAGGGAAAAGTTTCCTGCAGCCAGGGCTCTGTGTTACAGGGCAAAAGTTCCTGCAGCCAGGGCTCTCTGTATCACAGGGCAAAGGTTCCTGCAGCCAGGGCTCTCTGTACTACAGGGCAAAGGTTCCTGCAGTCAGGGCTCCCTGTATCACAGGGCACAGGTTCCTGCAGTCAGGGCTCTCTGTACTACAGGGCAAAGGTTCCTGCAGCCAGGGCTCTCTGTATTACAAGGCACAGGATCCTGCAGCCAGGGCTCTCTGTACTATAGGGCACAGGTTCCTGCAGTCAGGGCTCTCTGTATTACAGGGCAAAAGTTCCTGCAGTCAGGGCTCTCTACTACAGGGCAAAGGTTCCTGCAGTCAGGGCTCTCTGTATTACAGGGTAAAGGTTCCTGCCGTCAGGGCTCTCTGTACCACAGGCAAAGGTTCCTCCAGCCAGGGCTCTCTGTACTACAGGGCAAAGGTCCCTGCAGTCAGGGCTCTCTGTACTACAAGGCAAAGGTTCCTCCAGCCAGGGCTCTCTGTACTACAGGGCAAGGGGTTCCTGCAGTCAGGGCTCTCTGTAATACAGGGCAAAGGTTCCTCCAGCCAGGGCTCTCTGTATTACAGGGTAAAGGTTCCTGCAGTCAGGGCTCTCTGTACTACAGGGCAAAGGTTCCTCCAGCCAGGGCTCTCTGGGGCAAAGGTCCCTGCAGTCAGGGTTCTCTGTACTACAAGGCAAAGGTTCATCCAGCCAGGGCTCTCTGTACTACAGGGCAAAGGTTCCTGCAGTCAGGGCTCTCTGTTTTACAAGGGCAAAGGTTCCAGCAGTCCAGGGCTCTCTGTACTACAGGGCAAAGGTTCCTCCAGCCAGGGCTCTCTGTACTACAGGGCAAAGGTTCCTGCAGTCAGGGCTCTCTGTACTACAGGGCAAAGGGTTCCTGCAGTCAGGGCTCTCTGAATTACAAGGCAAAAGTTCCTGGAGTCAGGGCTCTCTGTACTACAAGGGCAAAGGTTCCTGCAGCAAGGGCTCTCTGTAATACAGGGCAAAGGTTCCTGCAGTCAGGGCTCTCTGTCTTACAGGGCACAGGTTCCTGCAGTCAGGGCTCTCTGTACTACAGGGCAAGGTTCCTGCAGTCAGGGCTCTCTGTACTACAGGGCAAAGGTTCCTGGTTCCTCTCTGTACACAGGGCTCCTGCAGTATTACTCTGAATCAGGGCAAAGGTTCCTGCAGTCAGGGCTCTCTGTACTACAGGGCAAAGGTTCCTGCAGCCATGGCTCTCTGTAACAGGGCAAAGGTTCCTGCAGCCAGGGCTCTCTATACTACCACAAGGCAAAGGTTCCTGCAGCCAGGGTCCCTGCAGGTCCTGCAGGGCTCTCTGTACTACAAGGCAAAGGTTCCTGCAGCCAGGGCTCTCTGTACTACAGGGCAAAGGTTCCTGCAGTCCAGGGCTCTCTGTACTACAGGGCAAAGGTTCCTGCAGCCAGGGCTCTCTGTACTACAGGGCAAAGGTTCCTGCAGTCCAGGGCTCTCTGACTACAAGGCAAAGGTTCCTGCAGGGGCTCTCTGTATTACAGGGCAAAGGTTCCTGCAGTCAGGGCTCGCTCTATTACAAGGCAGGTTCCTGCAGTCAGGGCTCTCTGTACTACAGGGCAAGGTTCCTGCAGTCAGGGCTCTCTGAACTACAGGGCAAAGGTTCCTGCAGTCAGGGCTCTCTGTATTACAGGGCAAAGTTCCCTGCAGTCAGGGCTCTGTACCACAGGGCAAAGGTTCCTGCAGCCAGGGGCTCTCTGTATCACAGGGCAAAAGGTTCCTGCAGCCAGGGCTCTCTGTTACAGGGCAAAGGTTCCTGCAGCCAGGGCTCCCTGTATCACAGGGCAAAGGTTCCTGCAGCCAGGGCTCTCTGTACTACAGGGCAAAGGTTCCAGTAGCCAGGGCTCCCTGTATCACAGGGCAAGGTTCCTGCAGTCAGGGCTCTCTGTACTACAGGGCAAAGGTTCCTGCAGCCAGGGCTCTCTGTATTACAAGGCACAGGATCCTGCAGCCAGGGCTCTCTGTACTATAGGGCACAGGTTCCTGCAGTCAGGGCTCTCTGTATTACAGGGCAAAAGTTCCTGCAGTCAGGGCTCTCTACTACAGGGCAAAGGTTCCTGCAGCCAGGGCTCTCTGTATTACAGGGTAAAGGTTCCTGCCGTCAGGGCTCTCTGTACTACAGGCAAAGGTTCCTCCAGCCAGGGCTCTCTGTACTACAGGGCAAAGGTCCCTGCAGTCAGGGCTCTCTGTACTACAAGGCAAAGGTTCCTCCAGCCAGGGCTCTCTGTACTACAGGGCAAGGGTTCCTGCAGTCAGGGCTCTCTGTAATACAGGGCAAAGGTTCCTCCAGCCAGGGCTCTCTGTACTACAGGGCAAAGGGTTCCTGCAGCCAGGGCTCTCTGTACTACAGGGCAAAGGTTCCTGCAGTCACAGGGCAAAGGTTCCTGGGTTCTCTGTATTACAAGGGTTCATGCAGGGGCTTCTGTACTACAGGGCAGAGGTTCCTGCAGTCAGGGCCTCTCTGAAAGTTCCTGCAGTCAGGGGCACTACAGGGTTCAGCAGTCAGTTCCTAAAGGTTCCTGTCAGGGCTCTCTGTACTACAGGGCAAAGTTGCCTTCAGGTTCCTGCAAAGGTCCCTGCAGTCAGGGCTCTCTGTAATACAGGGCAAAGGTTCCTGCAGTCAGGGCTCTCTGTGTTACAGGGCAAAGGTTCCTGCAGTCAGGGCTCTCTGTACTACAGGGCAAAGGTTCCTGCAGCCAGGGCTCTCTGTATTACAGGGCAAGGTTCCTGGGCAGTCAGGTTCCTGCAGCACAGGTTCCTGCAGGGCTCTCTGTACTACAGGGCAAAGGTTCCTGCAGTCAGGGCTCTCAAAGGTTCCTGCAGTCAGGGCTCCCCTGTATTACAGGGCAAAGATTCCTGCAGTCAGGGCTCTCTGTACTCACAGGGCAAAGGTTCCTGAAGCCAGGGCTCTCTATACTACAGGGCAAAGGTTCCCTGCAGTCAGGGCTCTCTGTACTACAAGGCAAAGGTTCCTGAAGCCAGGGCTCTCTGTATTACAGGGCAAAGGTTCCTGCAGTCAGGGCTCTAGGTATTACAAGGCACAGGTTCCTGCAGTCAGGGCTCTCTGTACTACAGGGCAAAGGTTCCTGCAGTCAGGGCTCCTGAATTACAGGGCACAGGTTCCTGCAGTCAGGGCTCCCTGTATTACAGGGCACAGGTTCCTGCAGTCAGGGCTCTCTGTACTACAGGGCAAAGGTTCCTGCAGCCAGGGCTCTCTGTATTACAGTGAAAAGTTTCCTGCAGCCAGGGCTCTGTGTTACAGGGCAAAAGTTCCTGCAGCCAGGGCTCTCTGTATCACAGGGCAAAGGTTCCTGCAGCCAGGGCTCTCTGTACTACAGGGCAAAGGTTCCTGCAGTCAGGGCTCCCTGTATCACAGGGGGCACAGGTTCCTGCAGTCAGGGCTCTCTGTACTACAGGGCAAAGGTTCCTGTAGCCAGGGCTCTCTGTATTACAGGGCAAAGGGCAAAGGGCTCTCTGTAATACAGGGCAAAGGTTCCTGCAGCCAGGGCTCTCTGTATTACAAGGCACAGGATCCTGCAGCCAGGGCTCTCTGTACTATAGGGCACAGGTTCCTGCAGTCAGGGCTCTCTGTATTACAGGGCAAAAGTTCCTGCAGTCAGGGCTCTCTGTACTACAGGGCAAAGGTTCCTGCAGTCAGGGCTCTCTGTATTACAGGGTAAAGGTTCCTGCAGTCAGGGCTCTCTGTACTACAGGCAAAGGTTCCTCCAGCCAGGGCTCTCTGTACTACAGGGCAAAGGTCCCTGCAGTCAGGGCTCTCTGTACTACAAGGCAAAGGTTCCTCCAGCCAGGGATCTTTGTACTACAGGGCAAAGGTCCCTGCAGTCAGGGCTCTACACAAGGCAAAGGTTCCAGCAGCCAGGGCTCTCTGTATTACAGGGCAAAGGTTCCTGCAGCCAGGGCTCTCTGTACTACAGGGCAAAGGTTCCTGCAGTCAGGGCTCTCTGTATTACAGGGCACAGGTTCCAGCAGTCAGGGCCTCTGAATTACAGGGCAGAAGTTCCTGGAGTCAGGGCTCTCTGTATTACAAGGCACAGGTTCCTGCAGCAAGGGCTCTCTGTAATACAGGGCACAGGTTCCTGCAGTCAGGGCTCTCTGTATTACAGGGCATAGGTTCCTGCAGTCAGGGCTCTCTGTACTACAGGGCAAGGGTTCCTGCAGCCAGGGCTCTCTGTATTACAGGGCAAAGGTTCCTGCAGCCAGGGCTCTCTGTACTGCAGGGCAAAGTTTCCTGCAGTCAGGGCTCTCTGGGAACAGGGGCAAAGGTTCCTGCAGCCAGGGCTCTCTGTACCACAGGGCAAAGGTTCCTGCAGCCATGGCTCTCTGTACCACAAGGCAAAGGTTCCTGCAGCCAGGGCTCTCTGTAAGACACAGCACAGGTTCCTGCAGCCAGGCCCCTAGGTATTACAGGGCATAGGTTCCTCCAGCAGTCAGGGCTCTCTGTACTGCAGGGCAAAGTTTCCTGCAGTCAGGGGCTCTCTGCAACAGGGCAAAGGTTCCTGCAGCCAGGGCTCTCTATACTACAGGGCAAAGGTTCCTGCAGTCAGGGCTCTCTGTACTACAAGGCAAAGGTTCCTGCAGTCAGGGCTCTCTCTATTACAGGGCAAAGGTTCCTGCAGTCAGGGCTCTCTGTATTACAGGGCACAGGTTCCTGCAGTCAGGGCTCTCTGTACTACAGGGCAAAGGTTCCTGCAGTCAGGGCTCCCTGAATTACAGGGCACAGGTTCCTGCAGTCAGGGCTCCCTGTATTACAGGGCACAGGTTCCTGCAGTCAGGGCTCTCTGTACTACAGGGCAAAGGTTCCTGCAGCCAGGGCTCTCTGTATTACAGGGAAAAGTTTCCTGCAGCCAGGGCTCTGTGTTACAGGGCAAAAGTTCCTGCAGCCAGGGCTCTCTGTATCACAGGGCAAAGGTTCCTGCAGCCAGGGCTCTCTGTACTACAGGGCAAAGGTTCCTGCAGTCAGGGCTCCCTGTATCACAGGGCACAGGTTCCTGCAGTCAGGGCTCTCTGTACTACAGGGCAAAGGTTCCTGCAGCCAGGGCTCTCTGTATTACAAGGCACAGGATCCTGCAGCCAGGGCTCTCTGTACTATAGGGCACAGGTTCCTGCAGTCAGGGCTCTCTGTATTACAGGGCAAAAAGTTCCTGCAGTCAGGGCTCTCTACTACAGGGCAAAGGTTCCTGCAGCCAGGGCTCTCTGTATTACAGGGTAAAAGTTTCCTGCAGTCAGGGCTCTCTGTACTACAGGCAAAGGTTCCTCCAGCCAGGGCTCTCTGTACTACAGGGCAAAGGTCCCTGCAGTCAGGGCTCTCTGTACTACAAGCCAAAGGTTCCTCCAGCCAGGGCTCTCTGTACTCAGGGCAAGGGTTCCTCAGTCAGGGCTCTCTGTAATACAGGGCAAAGGTTCCTCCAGCCAGGGCTCTCTGTACTACAGGGTAAGGGTTCCTGCAGTCAGGGCTCTCTGTATTACAGGGCAAAAGTTCCTGCAGCGATCACAGGGCAAAGGTTCCTGCAGCCAGGGTTCTCTGTATTACAAGACACAGGTTCATGCAGCCAGGGCTCTCTGTACTACAGGGCAGAGGTTCCTGCAGTCAGGGCTCTCTGTTTTACAGGGCAAAAGTTCCTGCAGTCAGGGCTCTCTGTACTACAGGGAAAAGGTTCCTGCAGTCAGGGCTCTCTGTGCTACAGGGTAAAGGTTCCTGCCGTCAGGGCTCTCTGTACTACAGGGCAAAGTTGCCTTCAGCCAGGGCTCTCTATACTACAGGGCAAAGGTCCCTGCAGTCAGGGGGCTCTCTGTACTAAGGCAAAGGTTCCTGCAGGGGCTTCCCTGCAGGGCTCTCAGGGCAAAGGTTCCTCCAGCCAGGGCTCTCTGTATTACAGGGCAAAGGTTCCTGCAGTCAGGGCTCTGCAGTCAGGGCTCTCTGTACTACAGGGCAAAGGTTCCTGCAGTCAGGGCTCCCTGAATTATAGGGCAAAGGTTCCTGCAGTCAGGGCTCCCTGTATTACAGGGCACAGATTCCTGCAGTCAGGGCTCTCTGTACTACAGGGCAAAGGTTCCTGAAGCCAGGGCTCTCTATACTACAGGGCAAAGGTCCCTGCAGTCAGGGCTCTCTGTACTGGCAAAGGTTCCTGAAGCCAGGGCTCTCTGTATTACAGGGCCTGCAGTCAGGTTCCTTCCTGCAGTCAGGGCTCTCTGTACTACAGGGCAAAGGTTCCTACAGGGCAAAGGTTCCTGTGTCAGGGCTCAGGGCACAGGTCTCTCAGGGCTCTCTGTACTACAGGGCAAAGGTTCCTGCAGCCAGGGCTCTCTGTATTACAGGGAAAAAGTTTCCTGCAGCCAGGGCTCTCTGTTACAGGGCAAAAGTTCCTGCAGCCAGGGCTCTCTGTATCACAGGGCAAAGGTTCCTGCAGCCAGGGCTCTCTGTACTACAGGGCAAAGGTTCCTGCAGTCAGGGCTCCCTGTATCACAGGGCACAGGTTCCTGCAGTCAGGGCTCTCTGTACTACAGGGCAAAGGTTCCTGTAGCCAGGGCTCTCTGTATTACAGGGCAAAGTTTCCTGCCGGCAGGGCTCTCTGTAATACAGGGCAAAGGTTCCTGCAGCCAGGGCTCTCTGTATTACAAGGCACAGGATCCTGCAGCCAGGGCTCTCTGTACTATAGGGCACAGGTTCCTGCAGTCAGGGCTCTCTGTATTACAGGGCAAAAGTTCCTGCAGTCAGGGCTCTCTGTACTACAGGCAAAGGTTCCTGCAGTCAGGGCTCTCTGTATTACAGGGTAAAGGTTCCTGCCGTCAGGGCTCTCTGTACTACAGGCAAAGGTTCCTCCAGCCAGGGCTCTCTGTACTACAGGGCAAAGGTCCCTGCAGTCAGGGCTCTCTGTACTACAAGGCAAAGGTTCCTCCAGCCAGGGATCTTTGTACTACAGGGCAAAGGTCCCTGCAGTCAGGGCTCTCTGTACTACAAGGCAAAGGTTCCAGCAGCCAGGGCTCTCTGTATTACAGGGCAAAGGTTCCTACAGCCAGGGCTCTCTGTACTACAGGGCAAAGGTTCCTGCAGTCAGGGCTCTCTGTATTACAGGGCACAGGTTCCAGCAGTCAGGGCCCTCTGAATTACAAGGCAGAAGTTCCTGGAGTCAGGGCTCTCTGTATTACAAGGCACAGGTTCCTGCAGCAAGGGCTCTCTGTAATACAGGGCACAGGTTCCTGCAGTCAGGGCTCTCTGTATTACAGGGCATAGGTTCCTGCAGTCAGGGCTCTCTGTACTACAGGGCAAGGGTTCCTGAAGCCAGGGCTCTCTGTATTACAGGGCAAAGGTTCCTGCAGCCAGGGCTCTCTGTACTGCAGGGCAAAGTTTCCTGCAGTCAGGGCTCTCTGTACAACAGGGCAAAGGTTCCTGCAGCCAGGGCTCTCTGTACTACAGGGCAAAGGTTCCTGCAGCCATGGCTCTCTGTACCACAAGGCAAAGGTTCCTGCAGCCAGGGCTCTCTGTAAGACACAGCACAGGTTCCTGCAGCCAGGCCCCTAGGTATTACAGGGCAAGGTTCCTACAGTCAGGGCTCTCTGTACTACAGGGCAAAGGTTCCTGCAGCCAGGGATCTCTGTACTGCAGGGCAAAGGTTCCGGCAGCCAGGGCTCTCTGTACTACAGGGCAAAGGTTCCTGCAGCCAGGGCTCTCTGTACTACAGGGCAAAGGTTCCTGCAGCCAGGGCTCTCTGTATTACAGGGCAAAGGTTCCTGCAGCCAGGGCTCTCTGTACAACAGGGCAAAGGTTCCTGGAGCCAGGGCTGTCTGTATTATAGGGCAAAGGTTCCTGCAGCCAGGGCTCTCTATATTACAGGGCAAAGGTGCCTGCAGCCAGGGCTCTCTGTATTACAGGGCAAAGATTCCTCCAGCCAGGGCTCTCTGTACTACAGGGCAAAGGTTCCTGTAGCCAGGGCTCTCTGTATTACAGGGCAAAGGTTCCTGCAGCCAGGGCTCTCTGTACTACAGGGCAAAGGTGCCTGCAGCCAGGGCTCTCTGTACCACAGGGCAAAGGTTCCTCTAGCCAGGGCTCTCTGTATTACAGGGCAAAGGTTCCTGCAGCCAGGGCTCTCTGTACTACAGGGCAAAGGTTCCTGCAGCCAGGGCTCTCTGTATTACAGGGCAAAGGTTCCTGCAGTCAGGGCTCTCTGTACTACAGGGCAAAGTTTCCTGCAGTCAGGGCTCTCTATATTCCAGGGCAAACGTTCCTGTAGCCAGGGCCCTGTGTATTACAGGGTTTTGGATCGCAGCAGGTCTCACACCCTCTCCCTCTCTCCCCCCAGGAGCTGATGGAGGGTTCTGGTATGTCTCGAGCCGGGGTCTGGTCTGCACAGATGGGGCAACTCCGGAGGACTTCAGCGTGGAACTGTTAGAGCGGGGAAAGATGGGCATTAGGACCCAGAGCGGCCGCTATCTCCGTGGGGACCAAGGCGGCATGCTCAAGGGCGATGGCGAGACTGCCAACTCTGCCTCCCTGTGGGAGTACTGACCCCTAGTGGACACTTGTTGAACTGTGCCTCCGAGACCACTAACAGCTCAGAAGAGAGTGGACACTGTGGAGGAGGGAGAGGACGGTCCACGCAGCCCAGGATGGTGATGAATGCTTCAGACAGGGCCGGGCTGCAGACGGTTGGGCTTCTCAGCTCATATACGTCATACATTTCCACTTGTGCGTTTCTCCTCAGGAGCAGATTTGCACATGTAACTGCACAGGCTGTCTGTCTCCACGGTGACCAACTGCATCACTAATCTCTAGAGAAATGAGGTTCATACTTGCCCTAGAATTCCGCCCCGCTATTTTCAATCGCTGCCACCTGACGCACTGGAAAAATTACAGTGCCGCTTTCCACCCTTAAAGAATACTGATGATAATACTGATGATAATTATGTCTGGCTCACGCTTCCAATAAAAATTGCTTTGTGAGAAGAATAAAACTGAATCTTTTTTTTTTTAATTGAAAATTCACAGCCTGACAGGAAATGAGCAGTATAAAGTCTGGGGTGGGGTATCCTCAGGGTATAGGCAGCAGACCGATGTATAGCGGCGAAAATAAGTATTGAACGCGTCAACATTTTCCTCAGTAAATATATTTCCAATGGGGCTTTTGACATGAAATTTTCACCAGATGTCAGTAACAACCCAAGTAATCCACACATACAAAGAAATCAAAACAAATACAGTAAGTTCATAAATTAAGTTATGTGTAATAAAGTGGAATGACACAGGGAATAAGTATTGAACACATTAATAAAAGGAGGTGCAAAAAGGCATGGAAAGCCAAGAAACCAGCTGAAATCTGCCAGTATTTAGAAAGCAATCCTGCCCCCTATCAGTGCAAATTAATATCAGCTGGTTTAGTCCTAATTGATGGGCTATTAAAAGGTTTCTCATGACCAAGGTGTCACACAAGAAGCATCTCATCATGGGTAAAAGCAAAGAGCTCTTTCAAGACCTTCGCAACCTTATTGTTGCAAAACACACTGATGTCATTGGTTACAGACGTATTTCTAAACTTCTGAATGTTCCGGTGAGCGCTGTTGGGGCCATAATCCGGAAGTGGAAAGATCATCATTTCACCACAAACCAGCCACGACCAGGTGCTCCTTGCAAGATTTCTGACAGAGGAGTCAAAAGAATAATCAGAAGAGTTGTCCAAGAGCCAAGGACCACTCGTGGAGAGCTTCAGAAAGACCTGGAGTTAGCAGGTACAGTTGTTTCAAAGACAACCATAAGTAATGCACTCAACCACCATGGCCTCTATGCACGCTCACCACACAAGACTCCATTGCTGAAGAAAAAGCAAGTTGAAGCTTGTTTAAAGTTTGCTGCACAACATTTGGACAAGCCTATGATATACTGGGAGAATATAGTCTGGTCAGATGAGACCAAAATTGAACTCTCTGGATGTCATAGCACACACCATGTTTGGAGGACAAACGGCACTGCCCATCACCCCCAAAACACCATACCAAGAGTGAAGTTTTGAAGTGGGAACATCATGGTGTGGGGCTGTTTTTCAGCATATGGTACTGGCAGACTTCATGTAATTGAAGGAAGAATGAATGTAGAAATGTACCGAGACATTCTGGATAAGAATCTGCTTCCATCTACCAGGATACTGAAGATGAAACGAGGGAGGACATTTCAGCAAGACGATGATCCCAAACACACAGCCAAGGAAACTCTCAATTGGTTTCAGAGAAAGAAAATAAAGCTGCTAGAATGGCCCGGTCAATCACCCGACTTGAATCCAATTGAAAATCTACGGAAAGAACTGAACAGTGAAAAGTGAGGCATCAGTGAACTTGCACTACATTTTTCAACCAACACAGGGCAGCCTAGCATGGCCAATTCTGGAATTGTGACGATAACTCAACATCCACCAACCACATACGTCCTTTATGACCTTTCTCAACATGATTATTGTAATACGTCCTTTATGAACTTTCTCAACATTACTGTAATATGTCCTTTATGAACTTTTTCCAACATGATTACTGTAATACGTCCTTGACAGATTCATTCGGACCTCGTGGCAAAAATATATGTACAAAATCGCTAATCGACATTTACTTTTACTATTTGAAATCCACACTTTTTTATTAATGACATGGTAATAAAATGGCACAGCACTCGCTTATTCAGCGCAAAAAGCATTTTGAAGGAGGAGACAGCACCCCGGTAAAGTATATTTCAGCGGAAAGCAGAATTCGTGAAGTGTCTCAAATGCATAGTTTAATACATTTTAATTTGGTAATGATCCAGTGCAACGCATTTTAAAACTGGTGAGTCTTCAAATCGGCGTCAATGTTAGGGGGCAGACATTTTTTCTTGGGGAATCTAAGGCTGCGTTCGGAATGCACACTTGTCCACTCGCTCACTCTCTCACTCTCTATATTGTTTTCAGTGTAGAACATTCACTACACAGTGCCCTATATACTGGGTGAGTGTGAACGCATTATCCAATCAAACGCCAGTGCCGTGGTGCTTGTGCGTCAGTTATTCTCTTTCGTGACGTCAGTTGTTCTCTTTCCTTTCATCCGGGCCATGGAGGAGTTCAGAGGGCCTTCAGTAAGCTCTCCCTTTACGGCTTGGCTGCCCGCAAGCTGTTTTTATTTAAGCTGGCCTGATTAACAATCAAACAATTTATCGACTCAGCAACCAAGACCAATACATTACCTATAATTAGAAATGGTGGGGAAAGGTGAATTCCCATTGTCTACATTTATATAATTAATATGGCATTGTAAATCCAAAACTTTCACTGAACTTGCAGCATTTATTTTCGCCATCCTTGGGATTTTCACACAGCTGTGCAGCCTTACAGCGCCCTTTAGCCATGACGACATTCAAAATAAAGAACGGATTCCCGCAGCCACGCAAACTAATTTCCACAAATCTGTGCCACTTAACGAGCGCTGAAATTATGAAGACATATTGATATTTTACGTTGTCATTTATGCACAGAAGACGCCTCATAATTTTGTGGTGCAATGCATAACAATGCTCTCAAAAGTAAATTAGACTGTCGTCAGTTTTTACCAATTAGTCTGAGCAACTGTGGCTAATCGGGAGATGTAAACTGTGAGAGGTTAAGGTTAGTAAGCATTTAAAGGTGAGGTTTTTGAAGATCAAATTCAAAATCAGAAGATATCCCAACTAAAAATGTCTGCCCCCTGGTACTGAAACCAATTTGAAGACTCGCTGGTTTAAAAATGTGTCGCACAGGATCATTACCAAATTAAAATATGCATTTTAGACACTTCAAGTATTCTACTTTCCGCTGAAATATACTTTGCAGAGGAGCAGTCTCCTCCTTTAAAGCATTTCATGCAGTCACTCACACACACACACACACACACACACACACACACACACCATCATTTCTGAACCCCATCACCACTCTGATGGAATAGGTAGAGAACTCTCTCAGCATTTGAGTCCATTTTTACTAAATTGCTTTTTTCTGGGGAGAAGGTGAGATTTAAAAAGTGTCCAAGCTTTCTCAGTGGATGACTAATTCGAGTCCATAACTCCCAGGTTGCAGGTCTAATTCTTCAGGCACAGCCGTGGTGTTCTTGAGGGTTTGGGGTGTCAGAGGACGAGAAGCTGCCCCTCTCTCAGCCTCTGATAGGCCTGTATCAGGCTGTGGGTGGAGCCCTGGGACTGAGCCACGCCCAGAGCTGCGGCAGAGTGGGACTCCAGCACCGCCTCACACAGGACCTGTAGAGAGGGGGAGGAGCCATTAGTGCCAGGCAACCATACAACCAATACTGGCCATGGCAACCACACAACCAATTTCTGCAATAGCAACCGCACAACCAATCCCTGACTGTCTGAACAGAAGGCCAGCGGTCCTCTGAAGATAACGATAACACTATCACAGCTACTGATAGAAATAATAATAATAATAATAATAATAATAATAGCACTACTACTACTACAATGTACTACTACTCATAACAACATCATTAATAATAAACAAAAGAAACAATAATAAAAAACAGCAACAATGGCTGTGGGCTGGCGCACGAGAGTTCCCACCACATCGCACCAAATCCATGGGATGTGCCAGTGATGACTGAGGTGAGCAACAGCAGCACATCAGCAGCTGCATGCTGCTCAGGGATATGGGCGGGATACAGTCAGTTTGGGTCGGCACTGTTTGTTACTCAAGTTTCTGCCAGCCTCGTTCTGAGCTCGCAAGTTCTGAAGCCGAGAGAGTAAGGCAGCAGAGCCTGGGGGCTATCTGCGCTCTCCTGAGATGGCAGCATGAGTCCAGTGTGAACGTGCATATCCATATTTCACCAATTGGACCTACAACATTTGGGTGGGATTGGGGATGCCAAATTTTTTTAAATGTTAAAAAAAAAAAAAACAGCAATAATAATACAGTACTGAGCCTGTAGTATGGCCTCACCCCTGCCCTCTGACCTCAGTCTAGAACGTAAACCTTGACCTCTGACCTCAGCCTAAAGCATAACTCTCGATGTCTGACCTCAGCCTGCAGCAAGGCTTGTTGGAGATTTTGTCCTTGTAGTCGCTGGGGGAGGGCTTTTGTCCTGGCATCATGCTTCAACAGAACCTGAAACCAAGAGCAGATGAAACCAGTTTAGATCTACAGTATGAGCCTGGCACTCTGGTTCCCACAGATATCGCCCGACTGATCCAACTTTAGGCCTCTGCAGTCTCGGAGGAAAGCCACTCTTTGAGAGAGATAATTAAAAAGTATTCTGCTAAAAAACTGCACAATATTAGGGCTTACTTTCTGACCAAGCAGAACATGCAGGTTGGTACCGTTACCTGAAGACGGCGAATCACAGCGTGGTGTAATGCACACACTGCCCTGAGGGAGGCGCTGCTGATCTTCAGCTCCACCGCAGAGAGCAGCCCGTTAGCACTCGCCTGAGCCACCGACACCTGTTACACAGCGAGAAAAGTGTGTTACAAAGTGAGCTCAGTGTTACACAGCGATACTGAAGTGAACCAGACAGTGAGATAGTGTAACACACAAAGAAGAGAGCAGTATGTGTTATACATCAGGCAGAGAGTATTACACACAAAGAAGAGAGCAGTATATGTTACATATCAGACACAGAGTATTACACACAAAGAAGAGAGCAGTATGTGTTACACATCAGACAGAGTGTTACACACAAAGAAGAGAGCAGTATGTGTTACACATCAGACACAGAGTATTACACACAAAGAAGAGTGCAGTATGTGTTACACGTCAGGCACAGAGTATTACACACAAAGAAGAGAGCAGTAAATGTTACACATCAGACACAGAGTATTACACACGAAGAAGAGAGCAGTAAATGTTACACATCAGGCACAGAGTATTACACACGAAGAAGAGAGCAGTATGTGTTAGACATCAGGCACAGAGTATTACACACAAAGAACAGAGCAGTATGTGTTACACATCAGAGACAGAGTATTACACACAAAGAAGAGAGTGCATTACAAAGCAAGAAAAGTGTGTCACACAGCAAGACTAATGCTACACACTGAGAACAGAAAGTGTAGCACACAGCGAACACAGTGTGTCAGATGACGAGCACAGTGTTTGTGTTACCCGGTGAGCAGAGCGCCCTACAAGTAAAGCAAAGGCCGCAGGGTTTCCCGCAGCGCTTCATAGTTAACGCGGCCGCCTTGACAACAAATGCCTCCCGCCTTGACTATGTCCCCGAAAAAAAAAAAAAAAAATTCTGCTGCATCTCGTAATTACGAGATAAGGTGTATATTTTTTTTATCCTGTGAATGCAATGCGCTTCCGTACATAATACCGTTCTCCTCTCTCCAAACATAACCACAACCGCAAAGCATTTGGGGAATTGAAGTCAAAACAGAAAACAAATACATTTTCCGTTCTTACATTAATTTTTCGTTTTAACCCAAAGGGGCCGGTTGTATGCGCATTTTACTGGCGCTTTTCATTCTTCCTTTTTTGGATAATTTTGGCGGTGTTCATGCATGTAGCATGAATTTTGGTAAGATTTTGTGTTTTTATTTGATCTTATTATTTCCAGCTCAGCTTTTACAGTAAGGCTAAAATACACTGTGTACAAGCAAGTGTTACACTCAGACTGTTAAAGGGATAGTTCACTTTTTTTGAAGTGGGGTTGTATGAGCTACAAATTGCCACTACTTACATTAGATGCAGTAGGAAGCTCTCTGATCTCCTCCAGGTAGCCGCGCCAGGGCATAGTGCTGGATGGAGATTTAGGCGATACACTGTTGTGAACGGAAACACAGAAACAGCGTATTTTCGCGGCCTAAAAGAGGTCCTACCTGAAAATAATACAACATTTCAATTATGCGCTATTTTTTTTTAAAATTACAGCACTTTAGCTGCTCGGAAAAAAACACAGTTGCTCTTGAACTAACCAACTGACGTATTCCTGCGTGAGACGATCGTAGTTCACTGCGGCGCTGTAGCCACATACTGCGTATCTGCTGTGCTGGTTATTGTAGGGATTTTTTTTTTTAATTTGAGGCGTGATTCTTTGCCATTTAAAATCCGGCTCTACCGCAAACCGCTTTCGAGTCAGACCCAAACAGCTGATCGCTACAGCGCGCGGTGAACTATGATGCCCGGCGCAGGAATACGCCAGTTGGTTAGTTCAAGAGCAACTGTGTTTTTTTCTGAGCAGCTAAAGTGCTGTAATTTTTTTTTAAAAATAGCGTACAATTGAAATGTTGTATTATTTTCAGGTAGGACCTCTTTTTAGGCATTAAAATACGCTGTTTCTGTGTTTCCGCTCACAACGGTATCGCCTAAATCTCCATCCAGCACTATGCCCTGGTGCTTTTCTGACCTGGAGGAGAGCAGAGAGCTTCCTTACTGCATCTAATGTAAGTCGTGGCAATTTGTAGCTCATACAACCCCACTTCAAAAAAAGTGAACTATCCCTTTAAGCGCAAAAAATGAGCCATTGAAACCCAGAAACCCATTCAAACTGCAATTTTTGATCTCAATTCCATGAAAGCATAATACATGCATTTTATTATATCTGAGTGTCAATCAATAAAGTAACAAGACTGTTGACTTTGTCACTTTGTTATTGCACTTTAACTGCTTTGTTTATTTATAAAGAGTAAATAAACGCTGACAGTTGCCGCCGCCGCCGCTGGCCCCCGGTCACCACCTTGACTAACCGACTTTCTGCGGGAAACCCTGAAAAGGTGTTACACAGCAAAAGCAGAGTTACACCCTCAGATCAGAATGTGCTAGACAGTGCCTACACAGTATACACCAATCAGCCAAAACATTATGTCCACTGACGGGTGAAGTGAAAAACATTGATTATCTCATTACAACGGCACCTGTCAGTGGGTGAGATGTATTAGGCAGCTAATGAACATTTTGCCCTCAATGTTGATGTGTTGGAAGCAAAAAAAATGAGCAAGAGTAAGGATGTGAGGGACTTTGACAAGGGCAAAACTGTGATAGCTGGACAACATGGTCAGAGCATGTCCTAAACCGCAGCTCTTGTGGGGTGTTCCCAGTCTGCAGCGGTCAGTACCTACCAAAACAGGTCTAAGGAAGGAAAACTGGAGAAGCAGTAACAGGGTCATGGGTGGCCACGGGCTCACTCATGTACACGGGGAGCAAAGGCTGACCTGTCTCATTCATGTACACGGGGAGCAAAGGCTGACCTGTCTCATTCATGTACACGGGGAGCAAAGGCTGACCTGTCTCATTCATGTACACGGGGAGCAAAGGCTGACCTGTGTCATTCATGTACACGGGGAGCAAAGGCTGACCTGTCTCATTCATGTACACGGGAGCAAAGGCTGACCTGTCTCATTCATGTACACGGGAGCAAAGGCTGACCTGTCTCATTCATGTACACGGGGAGCAAAGGCTGACCTGTCTCATTCATGTACACGGGGAGCAAAGGCTGACCTGTCTCATTCATGTACACGGGGAGCAAAGGCTGACCTGTCTCATTCATGTACACGGGGAGCAAAGGCTGACCTGTCTCATTCATGTACACGGGGAGCAAAGGCTGACCTGTGTCATTCATGTATACGGGAGCAAAGGCTGACCTGTCTCATTCATGTATACGGGGAGCAAAGGCTGACCTGTCTCATTCATGTACACGGGGAGCAAAGGCTGACCTGTCTCATTCATGTACACGGGGAGCAAAGGCTGACCTGTCTCATTCATGTACACGGGGAGCAAAGGCTGACCTGTCTCATTCATGTACACGGGGAGCAAAGGCTGACCTGTCTCATTCATGTACACGGGGAGCAAAGGCTGACCTGTCTCATTCATGTACACGGGGAGCAAAGGCTGACCTGTCTCATTCATGTATACGGACAGCAAAGGCTGACCTGTCTCATTCATGTATACGGGAGCAAAGGCTGACCTGTCTCATTCATGTATACGGACAGCAAAGGCTGACCTGTCTCATTCATGTACACGGAGAGCAAAGGCTGACCTGTCTCATTCATGTACACGGGGAGCAAAGGCTGACCTGTCTCATTCATGTATACATGGAGAGCAAAGGCTGACCTGTCTCATTCATGTACACGGGGAGCAAAGGCTGACCTGTCTCATTCATGTACACGGGGAGCAAAGGCTGACCTGTCTCATTCATGTATACGGAGAGCAAAGGCTGACCTGTGTCATTCATGTACATGGGGAGCAAAGGCTGACCTGTCTCATTCATGTACACGGGGAGCAAAGGCTGACCTGTCTCATTCATGTACACGGGGAGCAAAGGCTGACCTGTCTCATTCATGTACACGGGGAGCAAAGGCTGACCTGTCTCATTCATGTACACGGGAGCAAAGGCTGACCTGTCTCATTCATGTCCACGGGAGCAAAGGCTGACCTGTCTCATTCATGTACACGGGAGCAAAGGCTGACCTGTCTCATTCATGTACACGGGAGCAAAGGCTGACCTGTCTCATTCATGTACACGGGAGCAAAGGCTGACCTGTCTCATTCATGTACACAGGGAGCAAAGGCTGACCTGTCTCATTCATGTACACAGGGAGCAAAGGCTGACCTGTCTCATTCATGTACACGGGAAAAGCAAATGGGGAGCAAAGACCTGTCTCATTCATGTACACAGGAGCAAAGGCTGACCTGTCTCATTCATGTACACGGGGAGCAAAGGCTGACCTGTCTCATTCATGTACACAGGGAGCAAAGGCTGACCTGTGTCATTCATGTACACAGGGAGCAAAGGCTGACCTGTGTCATTCATGTACACGGGAGCAAAGGCTGACCTGTGTCATTCATGTACACAGGGGAGCAAAGGCTGACCTGTGTCATTCATGTACACGGGAGCAAAGGCTGACCTGTCTCATTCATTCATGTACACGGGGAGCAAAGGCTGACCTGTCTCATTCATGTATACACGGGAGCAAAGGCTGACCTGTCTCATTCATGTACACGGGGAGCAAAGGCTGACCTGTCTCATTCATGTACACGGGGAGCAAAGGCTGACCTGTCTCATTCATGTACACGGGAGCAAAGGCTGACCTGTCTCATTCATGTACACGGGAGCAAAGGCTGACCTGTCTCATTCATGTATACAGGGGGAGCAAAGGCTGACCTGTCTCATTCATGTACACAGGGGGAGCAAAGGCTGACCTGTCTCATTCATGTACACGGGGAGCAAAGGCTGACCTGTCTCATTCATGTACACGGGAGCAAAGGCTGACCTGTCTCATTCATGTACACGGGAGCAAAGGCTGACCTGTCTCATTCATGTACACGGGGAGCAAAGGCTGACCTGTCTCATTCATGTACACGGGGAGCAAAGGCTGACCTGTCTCATTCATGTACACGGGGAGCAAAGGCTGACCTGTCTCATTCATGTACACGGGAGCAAAGGCTGACCTGTCTCATTCATGTACACGGGGGAGCAAAGGCTGACCTGTCTCATTCATGTACACGGGGAGCAAAGGCTGACCTGTCTCATTCATGTACACGGGGAGCAAAGGCTGACCTGTCTCATTCATGTACACGGGGAGCAAAGGCTGACCTGTCTCATTCATGTACACGGGAGCAAAGGCTGACCTGTCTCATTCATGTACAAAGGCTGACCTGTCTCATTCATGTACAAAAGGCTGACCTGTCTCATTCATGTACACGGGAGCAAAGGCTGACCTGTCTCATTCATGTATACGGGGAGCAAAGGCTGACCTGTCTCATTCATTCATTCAAAGGCTGACCTGTCTCATTCATGTATACACGGGAGCAAAGGCTGACCTGTCCTGTCTCATTCATGTATACAGGGGGAGCAAAGGCTGACCTGTGTCATTCATGGGGAGCAAAGGCTGACCTGTCTCATTCATGTCTGTCTCATTCATGTATGTAGCAAAGGCTGACCTGTCTCATTCATGTACATGGGGAGCAAAGGCTGACCTGTCTCATTCATGTACACGGAGAGCAAAGGCTGACCTGTGTCATTCATGTACACGGGGAGCAAAGGCTGACCTGTCTCATTCATGTACACGGGGAGCAAAGGCTGACCTGTCTCATTCATGTACACACGGGAGCAAAGGCTGACCTGTCTCATTCATGTATACAGCAAAGGCTGACCTGTCTCAAAGGCTGGCTGACCTGTCTCATTCATGTATACAGGAAAGGCTGACCTGTCTCATTCATGTACACGGGGAGCAAAGGCTGACCTGTCTCATTCATGTACACGGGGAGCAAAGGCTGACCTGTCTCATTCATGTACACGGCAAAGGGCTGACCTGTCTCATTCATGTACACGGGGAGCAAAGGCTGACCTGTCTCATTCATGTACACGGGAGCAAAGGCTGACCTGTCTCATTCATGTACACGGAGAAAGCAAAGGCTGATTCATGTACACGGGGGAGCAAAGGCTGACCTGTCTCATTCATGTACACGGGGAGCAAAGGCTGACCTGTCTCTCATTCATGTACACGGGGAGCAAAGGCTGACCTGTCTCATTCATGTACACGGGAGCAAAGGCTGACCTGTCTCATTCATGTACACGGGGAGCAAAGGCTGACCTGTCTCATTCATGTACACGGGGAGCAAAGGCTGACCTGTCTCATTCATGTACACGGGGAGCAAAGGCTGACCTGTCTCATTCATGTACACGGGGAGCAAAGGCTGACCTGTCTCATTCATGTACACGGAGAGCAAAGGCTGACCTGTCTCATTCATGTACACGGGAGCAAAGGCTGACCTGTCTCATTCATGTACACGGGAGAGCAAAGGCTGACCTGTCTCATCTGTATTCAAAGGCTGACCTGTCTCATTCATGTACACGGGAGCAAAGGCTGACCTGTCTCATTCATGTACACGGGAGCAAAGGCTGACCTGTCTCATTCATGTACACGGGAGCAAAGGCTGACCTGTCTCATTCATGTACACGGGAGCAAAGGCTGACCTGTCTCATTCATGTACACGGGGAGCAAAGGCTGACCTGTCTCATTCATGTACACGAGGAGCAAAGGCTGACCTGTCTCATTCATGTACACGGGAGCAAAGGCTGACCTGTCTCATTCATGTACACGGGAGCAAAGGCTGACCTGTCTCATTCATGTACACGGGAGCAAAGGCTGACCTGTCTCATCATTCATGTAAAGGCGGTCTCATTCATGTACACGGGGAGCAAAGGCTGACCTGTCTCATTCATGTACACGGGGAGCAAGGCTGACCTGTCTCATTTCATGTATACACGGGAGCAAAGGCTGACCTGTGTCATTCATGTACACGGGGAGCAAAGGCTGACCTGTCTCATTCATGTACACGGGGAGCAAAGGCTGACCTGTCTCATTCATGTACACGGAGAGCAAAGGCTGACCTGTCTCATTCATGTACACGGGGAGCAAAGGCTGACCTGTCTCATTCATGTACACGGGAGCAAAGGCTGACCTGTGTCATTCATGTACACGGGGAGCAAAGGCTGACCTGTCTCTCATTCATGTACACGGGGGAGCAAAGGCTGACCTGTCTCATTCATGTATACGGGGAGCAAAGGCTGACCTGTCTCATTCATGTACACGGGAGCAAAGGCTGACCTGTCTCATTCATGTACACGGGGAGCAAAGGCTGACCTGTCTCATTCATGTACACGGGAGCAAAGGCTGACCTGTCTCATTCATGTACACGGGGAGCAAAGGCTGACCTGTCTCATTCATGTACACGGGGAGCAAAGGCTGACCTGTCTCATTCATGTACACGGGGAGCAAAGGCTGACCTGTCTCATTCATGTACACGGGAGCAAAGGCTGACCTGTCTCATTCATGTACACGGGGAGCAAAGGCTGACCTGTCTCATTCATGTACACGGGAGCAAAGGCTGACCTGTCTCATTCATGTACACGGGGAGCAAAGGCTGACCTGTCTCATTCATGTACACGGGGAGCAAAGGCTGACCTGTGTCATTCATGTACACGGGGAGCAAAGGCTGACCTGTCTCATTCATGTACACGGGGGACCTGTCTCATTCATGTATACGGGAGCAAAGGCTGACCTGTGTCATTCATGTATACATGGAGTCTCATTCATGTACACAGGGAGCAAAGGCTGACCTGTCTCATTCATGTACACGGGGAGCAAAGGCTGACCTGTCTCATTCATGTACACGGGGAGCAAAGGCTGACCTGTCTCATTCATGTACACGGGGAGCAAAGGCTGACCTGTCTCATTCATGTATACAAAGGGAGCAAAAAGGCTGACCTGTCTCATTCATGTATACGGGGAGCAAAGGCTGACCTGTCTCATTCATGTATACGGGGAGCAAAGGCTGACCTGTCTCATTCATGTACACGGGGAGCAAAGGCTGACCTGTCTCATTCATGTATACGGGGAGCAAAGGCTGACCTGTCTCATTCATGTACACGGGAGCAAAGGCTGACCTGTCTCATTCATGTACACGGGAGCAAAGGCTGACCTGTCTCATTCATGTACATGGGGAGCAAAGGCTGACCTGTGTCATTCATGTACACGGGAGCAAAGGCTGACCTGTCTCATTCATGTACACGGGGAGCAAAGGCTGACCTGTCTCATTCATGTATACGGGGAGCAAAGGCTGACCTGTCTCAATCATGTATACGGTGCAGACCAAGAACACCAATTCATGGACACAGTATTCTAATGACAGTGGCCTCTTTAACAATACATTGAGCCCAGCTACTCTGCAGAAATGCTTCAGGAATGGCTTGAGGAACACAGCAATGAGTTCCAGGAGTTAACAAGGCCTCTGAATTCCCCAGATCTCAGTGCAGTCGAGCATCTGTGGGATGTGCTGGACAAACAAGACTGATCCATGAAGGCCCCACATCGCAGCTGTAAGGATTCAAAGGATCTGCTGCAGACAGCTTAGTGCCAGATCCCACAGCACACCTTCAGAGGTCTAGTGGAGTCCCTGTCTCGACGGGTCAGGGCTGTTTTGGAGGCAAATTGGGGACCCATTGTACATGATATGAAGCGGGCAGTCATAATGCTATGGCTGAAAAGTGTATGTGTTACACAGTGAGCACACATTGTTACACCTGCAGCACACTGTTTCACAGCAAGGAGAATAAGTTACACTTGCAGCACACAGTGTTACACAGCGAGGAAAGTGTGTCATTACGCTGCAGTGTTATACAGCGAGGAGAGTGTGTCATTATGCCTGCAGCACAGTGTTACACAGCGAGGAAAGTGTGACATTACGCCTGCAGCACACAGTGTTACACAGCAAGGAGAGTGTGTCATTACACCTGCAGCACACAGTGTTACACAGCGAGGAGAGTGAGTCATTACGCCTGCAGCACACAGTGTTACACAGCGAGAAGAGTGTGTCATTACGCCTGCACACAGTGTTACACAGCAAGTTAGTGTTACACACTGCAGCACACAGTGTTAAGAGCGAGGAGAGTGTGTCATTACACCTGCAGCACACAGTGTTACACAGCGAGGAGAGTGTGTCATTACACCTGCAGCACACAGTGTTACACAGCGAGAAGAGTGTGTCATTACACCTGCAGCACACAGTGTTACACAGCGAGAAGAGTGTGTCATGTGCACACACAGTGTTACACAGCCTGCAGCACACAGTGTTACACAGCGAGAAGAGTGTGTCATTATGCCTGCAGCACACAGTGTTACACAGCCGAGAAGAGTGTGTCATTATGCCTGCAGCACACAGTGTTACACAGCGAGGAGAGTGTGTCATTACGCCTGCAGCACACAGTGTTACACAGCGAGGAGAGTGTGTCATTATGCCTGCAGCACACAGTGTTACACAGCGAGGAGAGTGTGTCATTAAGCCTGCAGCACACAGTGTTACACAGCGAGGAGAGTGTGTCATTACGCCTGCAGCACACAGAGTAACACAGCGAGAAGAGTGTGTCATTACGCCTGCAGCACACGGTGTTACACAGCGAGGAGAGTGTGTCATTACGCCTGCAGCACACAGGGTTACACAGCGAGGAGAGTGTGTCATTATGCCTGCAGCAGACAGTGTTACACAGCGAGGAGAGTGTGTCATTACACCTGCAGCACACAGTGTTACACAGCGAGGAGAGTGTCATTACGCCTGCAGCACACAGTGTTACACAGCGAGGAGAGTGTGTCATTACGCCTGCAGCACACAGTGTTACACAGCGAGAAGAGTGTTTAATTACCCCTGCAGCACACAGTCTTACACAGCGAGAAGAGTGTGTCATTACGCCTGCAGCACACAGTGTTACACAGCGAGGAGAGTGTGTCATTACACCTGCAGCACACAGTGTTACACAGCGAGGAGAGTGTCATTACGCCTGCAGCACACAGTGTTACACAGCGAGAAGAGTGTGTCATTACGCCTGCAGCACAGAGTGTTACACAGCAAGGAGAGTGTGTCATTACACCTGCAGCACACAGTGTTACACAGCGAGGAGAGTGTGTCATTACGCCTGCAGCACACAGTGTTACACAGCGAGGAGAGTGTGACATTACGCCTGCAGCACACAGTGTTACACAGCGAGAAGAGTGTGTCATTACGCCTGCAGCACACAGTGTTACACTGCGAGGAGAGTGTGTCATTAAGCCTGCAGCACACAGTGTTACACAGCGAGGAGAGTGTGTCATTACGCCTGCAGCACACAGTGTTACACAGCGAGGAGAGTGTGTCATTACGCCTGCAGCACACCGTGTTACACAGCGAGGAGAGTGTGTCATTACGCCTGCAGCACACAGTGTTACACAGCGAGGAGAGTGTGTCATTACGCCTGCAGCACACAGTGTTACACAGCGAGGAGAGTGTGTCATTACGCCTGCAGCACAGAGTGTTACACAGCGAGGAGAGTGTGTCATTACACCTGCAGCACACAGTGTTACACAGTGAGGAGAGTGTGTCATTACGCCTGCAGCACAGAGTGTTACACAGCGAGGAGAGTGTGTCATTACGCCTGCACCACACAGTGTTACACAGCGAGGAGAGTGTGTCATTACGCCTGCAGCACAGAGTGTCACACAGTGAATAGAGTGTGTCATTATGCCTGCAGCACACAGTGTTACACAGCGAGGAGAGTGTGTCATTACGCCTGCACCACACAGTGTTACACAGCGAGAAGAGTGTGTCATTACGCCTGCAGCACAGAGTGTCACACAGCGAGGAAAGTGTGTCATTACACCTGCAGCACACAGTGTTACACAGCGAGGAGAGTGTGTCATTACGCCTGCAGCACACAGTGTTACACAGCGAGGAAAGTGTTTCATTACGCCTGCACCACACAGTGTTACACAGCGAGAAGAGTGTGTCATTACGCCTGCAGCACAGAGTGTTACACAGCGAGGAAAGTGTGTCATTACGCCTGCAGCACAGAGTGTTACACAGTGAGAAGAGTGTGACATTACGCCTGCAGCACACAGTGTTACACAGCGAGGAAAGCGTGTCATTACGCCTGCAGCACACAGTGTTACACAGCTAGGAGAGTGTGTCATTACACCTGCAGCACACAGTGTTACACAGCGAGGAGAGTGTCATTACCCCTGCAGCACACAGTGTTACACAGCGAGGAGAGTGTGTCATTACACCTGCAGCACACAGTGTTACACAGCGAGGAGAGTGTGTCATTACGCCACGGTGTCTCACCTCTCTGGTGCTGAGCTGCAGTGCGTCTCCCCCGAGACAACGGACACTAACGCTGGCACTCCCCCGCCCCTCTCCACTCTGAAAGCCCGCGCTGGAGGGGAGGAGCCAGGCCAGCACAGCGCTGGGGGTCAGATCTGGGCCCAGCGCCCCCTTCAGCAGGTCACATGACACCCTCACACATGCAGCAAAAGATGGACCTTCAGTAGAAACACCCCCAGCCTCGCCCCTGAGTGGTGACTCCGCCTCCCGAGGGAGCAGGAAGGTCCGGACCAAATCCGAATCAGAACCAGAACGAGGGGAAGTTTTGGGGCCCATTGATTCACCCGGTTGAAGGCAGTCCAGCCAGTCGAGGGTTAAAGAGTTCAGCTCAAGGCTCAGACAGTCCCGCCCCTCCCCCACCATGTCTCCCATTCCCAGCATGCTCTGCACCGAGCGCAGCAGCCAGCAGCGAATCTTCAGCGGGGGTTGCACTGCATCTGCCTCCCCAAGGGGCACTGACAGCTCAACACTGCTGCCCGGCACCAGGGCCCCGAGGGGACACGTGCAGGTCCAGAGGGTTGGTCCGCACAGTGGTGCCAGTCGCACGCACAGGGCCCAGCCGGGCTCCAGCGCCACCTCACTACAGTTCTGCAGCACACAGCTCAGAACCACACCATCTCCCTGCAGGGGCCCAGCCCACGTCACCTGAATTTGCAGGGCCCCGCCCTCCTCACCAGGGTCCTGATTGGCCGATAACAGGGAGCAGGTAAAGAGAGCGTGGTTCAGACTGCGCAGGGCTGCCCTCTGGGACCGGACTGTGCCCTCCAGAGATGACACTCTAAAACAAAAACAGACAGAGTCACAAACACAGAAACCTCTCAGAAAGCAGAAACCTCTCGCTACCACCAGATTTACACAGACAAACAGATTCCTGCTTCCTCCTGCTGCCACCAGATTTACACAGACAAACAGAGTCCTGCTTCCCCCTGCTGCCACCAGATTTACACAGACAGAGTCCTGCTTCCTTCTGCTGCCACCAGATTTACACAGAGAAACAGAGTCCTGCTTCCTCCTGCTGCCACCAGATTTACACAGACAAACAGAGTCCTGCTTCCCCCTGCTGCCACCAGATTTACACAGAGTCCTGCTTCCTTCTGCTGCCACCAGATTTACACAGACAAACAGAGTCCTTCCCCTGCTGCCACCAGATTTACCCAGAGTCCTGCTTCCTTCTGCTGCCACCAGATTTACACAGACAGAGTCCTGCTTCCCCCTGCTGCCACCAGATTTACACAGACAAACAGAGTCCTGCTTCCTCCTGCTGCCACCAGATTTACACAGACAAACAGAGTCCTGCTTCCCCCTGCTGCCACCAGATTTACACAGAGTCCTGCTTCCTTCTGCTGCCACCAGATTTACACAGACAGAGTCCTGCTTCCTCCTGCTGCCACCAGATTT
>CM056200.1:8428171-8560671 GCA_029692085.1 Gymnothorax javanicus
GGTGAACCTGTAACTCTGTGGGAGGGGAGTGTGATATACCTCATAATTCTGGTGTTCAGTGTCTCAGGGTGAACCTGTAACTCTGTGGGAGGGGAGTGTGATATACCTCATAATTCTGGTGTTCAGTGTCTCAGGGTGAACCTGTAACTCTGTGGGAGGGGTGTGATATACCTATAATTCTGGTGTTCAGTGTCTCAGGGTGAACCTGTAACTCTGTGGGAGGGAGTGTGATATACCTCATAATTCTGGTGTTCAGTGTCTCAGGGTGAACCTGTAACTCTGTGGGAGGGAGTGTGATATACCTCATAATTCTGGTGTTCAGTGTCTCAGGGTGAACCTGTAACTCTGTGGGAGGGGAGTGTGATATACCTCATAATTCTGGTGTTCAGTGTCTCAGGGTGAACCTGTAACTCTGTGGGAGGGAGTGTGATATACCTCATAATTCTGGTGTTCAGTGTCTCAGGGTGAACCTGTAACTCTGTGGGAGGGGTGTGTGATATACCTCATAATTCTGGTGTTCAGTGTCTCAGGGTGAACCTGTAACTCTGTGGGAGGGGTGTGTGATATACCTCATAATTCTGGTGTTCAGTGTCTCAGGCTGCACCTGTAACTCTGTTGTACGGGTGTGAAGCAGACTACATAGTTCTGCAGTTTAGCGTGTATTGGGGTGTACCTGTGACTCTGTTGTAGGGGAGAGAAGTACACCCCATTGTGCTCACACAGAGCGTAAACACCATGTCCATCAGGGCTCAGCACCAGCTGTGTTACTCGACCAGGAAACGTATGAGTCCCCTGTGGAAGAGCAGAGGCTTCAAAGTTAAACTGTGTGCTCTTTTGTTTCTACCGTTTTTCCAGAAGGTCATGATATGTCAGAGATAATGCACACAGTGAAGAATTATGTTAAAATTGGATCCTTTCTATTCGCCAGAAGAAAAGCCTGAAAACCATTGGATTAAAATACACATTGAGGAAAGGAGTACGTGCAAAACCCTTGTTACAATGCTAACCGGGCTGTAACAATGCACGGCTACCATCACAAGTATTTTTAATGTCACGTCAGCAAACTCAGAAACCAAGTGACTAACTCATCTCAGAACGCTGACTGTAGCCGTGTATAAAGCAGTAGTTTTCATCGCGGCATCTTTATGCTTCTTATTATCCATGAGAAATAAAATCATAAGTATCACCACAGTCTGACACTTGCCGTCACTCCTCGATCCAACCTGCAGGTGAACATCTGGTCGGTTCCGTTACTGATGACAGTTTCGGGTTCTGTCCCAAACCGGATCACCTGCGCAGGTCTGGAGGCAGACTGAAACTCTGCCAGAGATTTCACCGAGCATCGCATCTCTGCCATAGCCACAAAGAATCAGCTTTCTAGCACTAACCTGCCGCCAAGTTAGTTATCCATTCACTATTTCAGTCAGATTCAGTATTTTTAGTCAGGAAAGCCTACACCGAACATGCACGCCAGCCGCCTCTGCGGTTAGTAATAGACTGTAGTCCGAACATGTCAGTCAGCCAGCATGCAGCTGTCAGCCGCCCGCAGTTCGTTCATTCTGAAGGATTTCAGCTGTACGTTAAATTAGCGATCAGTGTACTTCTCTGCATAACGCATGCTGCTTCCGCTTAGCTACAGTGTACACATGAATGCCCTTCCTACAGAATGCCGCGCGCGTTATTCAGCCAATCACAATCGCTAAACCGAGAGGATGTGACGCTTAATTCATGACGTCAGCTCCACGAAGTAAACCCGCTAGAATTTTAAACAGATTGGACCGAGCTCGCCTGGAGAAGCAGCCGGCGATTTCTGTGTTGGACTCAGGCGAGAAAACCTCTAGCCGGGGACAGATGGAGCCCATGAATGAGGAGCACGTCAAAATGTACTTTTATGAAAACAGATTGAAGACATTTGTGGGATGGCCGTTTGAGGACGATTGCGCCTGTACACCTGAAAATGTGAGTCGGGGTTCTGCTGTTCTTTTACAGGCTTTGGGGTTCCGCTGTTCTCTTACAGGCTTTGGTTGGTCGGGGTTCCGCTGTTCTCTTAAGCTGCTTTCATACCGGACGCGAAACGAATTTTTCGCGCGACAGATTACATTTAAAGTCAATGCAAAGACGTCAATACACGCGAAACGCGTGTATTCGCATCTTTGCATTGACTTTGAATGTAATCTGCCGTGCGAAAAATTCGTTTCGCGTCCTGTGTGAAAGTGGCTTGACAGGCTTTGGTCGCTTGCGTTTAGGTTCGCTCACTTTGTTTGCTACAGGTGGTGAATTGGGGATGAATTGCACAGATCATTACTGTCGATGCATTTCATACGTTTGCTTTGTTTGAAGCGAATTATGCCCCACTGACGCTCCACTTGATGACATTTGTTTTAGATGGCCAGGGCTGGTTTTGTCCACACTCCGCGGAGAACTGCCCGGACGTTGCCCAGTGCTTCTTTTGCTACAAAGAGCTAGAGGGTTGGGAACCGGAGGATGACCCAGAGTAGGTGTATCCGCCATAGTGTGTAATTCGCCTGCGAAACACGCGGCCGCCAATGCTGTGCTTTGTAATGAGAATGTTTAAAATGATAGCGGACAAACTCGCTAGCTATCGAGCTTTTAATACTGGTGACCTTTATCCTTCAGGTAGGTTCGTTGCATAAACATACGACCGCTGAAACGTTCCTATTTTATACAAATTGTTGTCTTGCACTGCAGTTGGCTCACTAGCCAGTTAACTTCTCGAATGTCGCGTAGAAATCCCTATTTTATATTCACTTTCATTAGATGTGATACTAATGCGGCAGTTTGGTTTGAAGAAGGACGTTTTCTTCAGGAAAGAGTTTCATAAAACAGAAATTCTTGATCCGGCCTTGATAATTTTATCAATCTGAAGAAGGATCGTTTGGAATTAGATCAGTCATGTAACTTAATAACTGGAAGAGTTTGTCTTAACTGATCTTGTGAAAAGTAAACTGCATCTGGAAATACTTATTTTTTTAAGTGTCTCCCTCTTGATGCATCTGCTGCTTATTTTTTTAAAGTCTCAAAGCTGTGTGTCCTCTTGATGCATCTGCTCAGCTGTGTGATGACGCATCTGCTCAGCTGTTGTCTCCTTAATGCATCTGCTCAGGTGTGTCCAGATTGATGCATCTGCTCAGCTGTGTGTCTCTCTTAATGCATCTGCTCCTGTGTGTCTCTCTTAGTGTCTGCTCAGCATGATCTTCTTAATGGATCTGCTCAGCTGTGTGTTTTTTAAGTCTGCTCAGCTGTGTGATCTGAAATCTGCTTATTTTTTAAGTGCTCAGCTGTGTGTCTCTCTAATGCATCTGCTCAGCTGTGTGTCCTCTTGATGCATCTGCTCAGCTGTGTGTCTCTTTAATGCATCTGCTCAGCTGTGTGTCTCTCTTAATGCATCTGCTCAGCTGTGTGTCTCTCTTAATGGATCTGCTCAGCTGTGTGTCTCTCTTAATGCATCTGCTCAGCTGTGTGTCTCTCTTAATGCATCTGCTCAGCTGTGTGTCTCTCTTAATGCATCTGCTCAGCTGTGTGTCTCTCTTAATGCATCTGCTCAGCTGTGTGTCTCTCTTAATGCATCTGCTCAGCTGTGTGTCTCTCTCTTAATGCATCTGCTCAGCTGTGTGTCTCTCTCTTAATGCATCTGCTCAGCTGTGTGTCTCTCTTAATGCATCTGCTCAGCTGTGTGTCTCTCTTGATGCATCTGCTCAGCTGTGTGTCTCTCTTGATGCATCTGCTCAGCTGTGTGTCCCTCTTGATGCATCTGCTCTGTGTCAGCATCTGCTCAGTGTGTGTCTCTCTTAATGCATCTGCTCAGCTGTGTCTCCCTCTTGATGCATCTGCTCAGCTGTGTGTCTCTCTTAATGCATCTGCTCAGCTGTGTGTCTCTCTTAATGCATCTGCTCAGCTGTGTGTCTCTCTTAATGCATCTGCTCAGCTGTGTGTCTCTCTTAATGCATCTGCTCAGCTGTGTGTCTCTCTTAATGCATCTGCTCAGCTGTGTCTCCCTCTTAATGCATCTGCTCAGCTGTGTGTCTCTCTTAATGCATCTGCTCAGCTGTGTCTCTCTTAATGCATCTGCTCAGCTGTGTGTGTCTCTCTTAATGCATCTGCTCAGCTGTGTGTCTCTCTTAATGCATCTGCTCAGCTGTGTGTCTCTCTTAATGCATCTGCTCAGCTGTGTGTCTCTCTTAATGCATCTGCTCAGCTGTGTGTCTCTCTTAATGCATCTGCTCAGCTGTGTGTCTCTCTCTTAATGCATCTGCTCAGCTGTGTGTCTCTCTCTTAATGCATCTGCTCAGCTGTGTGTCTCTCTCTTAATGCATCTGCTCAGCTGTGTGTCTCTCTCTTGATGCATCTGCTCAGCTGTGTCTCCCTCTTGATGCATCTGCTCAGCTGTGTGTCTCTCTTAATGCATCTGCTCAGCTGTGTGTCTCTCTTAATCTGCTCATGTCTGCTCAGCTGTGTGTCCCTCTTGATGCATCTGCTCAGCTGTGTCTCCCTGATGCATCTGCTCAGCTGTGTCTCCCTCTTGATGCATCTGCTCAGCTGTGTGCATCTGCTCAGCTGTGTGTCTCTCTTGATGCATCTGCTCAGCTGCTCTTAATGCATCTGTCAGCTCTCTCTTAATGCATCTGCTCAGCTCTGTGTCTCTCTTAATGCATCTGCTCAGCTCTGTCTCCCTCTTAATGCATCTGCTCAGCTCTGTCTCCCTCTTAATGCATCTGCTCAGCTGTGTGTCTCTCTTAATGCATCTGCTCAGCTGTGTGTCTCTCTTAATGCATCTGCTCAGCTGTGTGTCTCTCTTAATGCATCTGCTCAGCTGTGTGTCTCTCTTAATGCATCTGCTCAGCTGTGTCTCCCTCTTGATGCATCTGCTCAGCTGTGTCTCCCTCTTGATGCATCTGCTCAGCTGTGTCTCCCTCTTGATGCATCTGCTCAGCTGTGTCTCCCTCTTGATGCATCTGCTCAGCTGTGTCTCTCTTGATGCATCTGCTCAGCTGTGTCTCATCTGCTCAGCTGTGTGTCTCTTAATGCATCTGCTCAGCTGTGTGTCTCTCTTAATGCATCTGCTCAGCTGTGTGTCTCTCTCTTAATGCATCTGCTCAGCTGTGTGTCTCTCTTGATGCATCTGCTCAGCTGTGTGTCTCTCTTAATGCATCTGCTCAGCTGTGTGTCTCTCTTAATGCATCTGCTCAGCTGTGTGTCATGCTGCTCAGCTGTGTCTCTCTTAATGCATCTGCTCAGCTGTGTGTCTCTTAATGCATCTGCTCAGCTGTGTCTCCCTCTTGATGCATCTGCTCAGCTGTGTGTCCCTCTTGATGCATCTGCTCAGCTGTGTGTCTCTCTTAATGCATCTGCTCAGCTGTGTGTCTCTCTTAATGCATCTGCTCAGCTGTGTGTCTCTCTTGATGCATCTGCTCAGCTGTGTGTCTCTTGATGCATCTGCTCAGCTGTGTGTCTCTCTTAATGCATCTGCTCAGCTGTGTGTCTCTCTTGATGCATCTGCTCAGCTGTGTGTCTCTCTTTAATGCATCTGCTCAGCTGTGTGTCTCTCTTAATGCATCTGCTCAGCTGTGTGTCTCTTAATGCATCTGCTCAGCTGTGTGTCTCTCTTAATGCATCTGCTCAGCTGTGTGTCTCTCTTAATGCATCTGCTCAGCTGTGTGTCTCTCTTAATCATCTGCTCATCTGTGTGTCTCTTAATGCATCTGCTCAGCTGTGTGTCTCTTTAATGCATCTGCTCAGCTGTGTGTCTCTTAATGCATCTGCTCAGCTGTGTGTCTCTCTTAATGCATCTGCTCAGCTGTGTGTCTCTCTTGATGCATCTGCTCAGCTGTGTGTCCCTCTTAATGCATCTGCTCAGCTGTGTGTCTCTCTTGATGCATCTGCTCAGCTGTGTGTCTCTCTTAATGCATCTGCTCAGCTGTGTGTCTCTCTTAATGCATCTGCTCAGCTGTGTGTCTCTCTCTTGATGCATCTGCTCAGCTGTGTGTCTCTCTTGATGCATCTGCTCAGCTGTGTGTCTCTCTTAATGCATCTGCTCAGCTGTGTGTCTCTCTTAATGCATCTGCTCAGCTGTGTGTCTCTCTTGATGCATCTGCTCAGCTGTGTGTCTCTCTTTAATGCATCTGCTCAGCTGTGTGTCTCTCTTAATGCATCTGCTCAGCTGTGTGTCTCTCTTAATGCATCTGCTCAGCTGTGTCTCTCTTAGCATCTGCTCAGCTGTGTGTCTCCCTCTTAATGCATCTGCTCAGCTGTGTGTCTCTCTTAATGCATCTGCTCAGCTGTGTGTCTCTCTTAATGCATCTGCTCAGCTGTGTGTCTCTCTTAATGCATCTGCTCAGCTGTGTGTCTCTCTTAATGCATCTGCTCAGCTGTGTGTCTCTCTTAATGCATCTGCTCAGCTGTGTGTCTCTCTTTATGCATCTGCTCAGCTGTGTGTCTCTCTTAATGCATCTGCTCAGCTGTGTGTCTCTCTCTTAATGCATCTGCTCAGCTGTGTGTCTCTCTCTTGATGCATCTGCTCAGCTGTGTGTCTCCCTCTTAATGCATCTGCTCAGCTGTGTGTCTCTCTTGATGCATCTGCTCAGCTGTGTGTCTCTCTTAATGCATCTGCTCAGCTGTGTGTCTCTCTTAATGCATCTGCTCAGCTGTGTGTCTCTCTTAATGCATCTGCTCAGCTGTGTGTCTCTCTTAATGCATCTGCTCAGCTGTGTGTCTCTCTTAATGCATCTGCTCAGCTGTGTGTCTCTCTTAATGCATCTGCTCAATGCTCTGTCTCTCTCTCTCTCTTAATGCATCTGCTCAGCTGTGTCTCTCTCTCTCTTAATGCATCTGCTCAGCTGTGTCTCTCTCTCTCTTAATGCATCTGCTCAGCTGTCTCCCTCTTAATGCATCTGCTCTGCTGTCTCCCTCTTAATGCATCTGCTCTGCTGTCTCCCTCTTAATGCATCTGCTCTGCTGTCTCCCTCTTAATGCATCTGCTCAGCTCTGTCTCTCTTAATGCATCTGCTCAGCTGTGTGTCTCTCTTAATGCATCTGCTCAGCTGTGTGTCTCTCTTAATGCATCTGCTCAGCTGTGTGTCTCTCTTAATGCATCTGCTCAGCTGTGTGTCTCTCTTAATGCATCTGCTCAGCTGTGTGTCTCTCTTAATGCATCTGCTCAGCTGTGTCTCTCTCTTAATGCATCTGCTCAGCTGTGTCTCTCTTAATGCATCTGCTCAGCTGTGTCTCTCTTAATGCATCTGCTCAGCTGTGTGTCTCTCTTAATGCATCTGCTCAGCTGTGTGTCTCTCTTAATGCATCTGCTCAGCTGTGTGTCCCTCTTAATGCATCTGCTCAGCTGTGTGTCTCTCTTAATGCATCTGCTCAGCTGTGTGTCTCTCTCTCTTAATGCATCTGCTCTGCTGTCTCCCTGTCAATGCATCTGCTCACCTGTGTCTCCCTCTTAATGCATCTGCTCAGCTGTGTCTCCTTCTTAATGCATCTGCTCAGCTGTGTGTCTCTCTTAATGCATCTGCTCAGTGTGTGTCTCTCTGCATCTTCTCATGCATCTGCTCAGCTGTGTCTCTCTCTCTTAATGCATCTGCTCAGCTGTGTGTCTCTCTCTCTTAATGCATCTGCTCAGCTGTGTGTCTCTCTCTCTTAATGCATCTGCTCAGCTGTGTGTCTCTCTCTCTTAATGCATCTGCTCAGCTGTGTGTCTCTCTCTCTTAATGCCTCTGCTCAGCTGTGTGTCTCTCTCTCTTAATGCATCTGCTCAGCTGTGTTTCTCTCTTAATGCATCTGCTCAGCTGTGTTTCTCTCTTAATGCATCTGCTCAGCTGTGTGTCTCTCTTAATGCATCTGCTCAGCTGTGTCTCTCTTAATGCATCTGCTCAGCTGTGTCTCTCTTAATGCATCTGCTCAGCTGTGTGTCTCTTAATGCATCTGCTCAGCTGTGTGTCTCTTAATGCATCTGCTCAGCTGTGTGTCTCTTAATGCATCTGCTCAGCTGTGTGTCTCTTAATGCATCTGCTCAGCTGTGTCTCCCTCTTAATGCATCTGCTCAGCTGTGTGTCTCTCTCTCTTAATGCATCTGCTCAGCTGTGTGTCTCTCTCTCTTAATGCATCTGCTCTGCTGTCTCCCTGTCAATGCATCTGCTCACCTGTGTCTCCCTCTTAATGCATCTGCTCAGCTGTGTCTCCTTCTTCATGCATCTGCTCAGCTGTGTGTCTCTCTTAATGCATCTGCTCAGCTGTGTCTCTCTCTTAATGCATCTGCTCAGCTGTGTTCTCTCTCTTAATGCATCTTCTCAGCTGTGTGTCTCTTAATGCATCTGCTCAGCTGTGTCTCTCTTAATGCATCTGCTCAGCTGTGTGTCTCTTAATGCATCTGCTCAGCTGTGTGTCTCTTAATGCATCTGCTCAGCTGTGTCTCTTAATGCATCTGCTCAGCTGTGTGTCTCCTCTTAATGCATCTGCTCAGCTGTGTGTCTCCTCTCTTAATGCATCTGCTCAGCTGTGTGTCTCTCTCTCTCTTAATGCATCTGCTCAGCTGTGTGTCTCTCTCTCTTAATGCCTCTGCTCAGCTGTGTGTCTCTCTCTCTTAATGCCTCTGCTCAGCTGTGTGTCTCTCTCTCTTAATGCATCTGCTCAGCTGTGTTTCTCTCTTAATGCATCTGCTCAGCTGTGTTTCTCTCTTAATGCATCTGCTCAGCTGTGTCTCTCTCTCTCTTAATGCATCTGCTCAGCTGTGTGTCTCTCTTAATGCATCTGCTCAGCTGTGTGTCTCTTGTAAAACCCACAAAACAATAACCAACGGCGGAAATTGTAGGGCAAAGGTTCAACGTGTTCTTTTGGTTGGTATTAGCACGCGACGTCCTGGCTGGTGCGAATCACAATAAAATGGATACATTTTCTCCGTTCGAAGGACGGGGCACAAAAGCACAACGGTTACCATTAATCTGACTCCATAATAAATTTATAATGATGAATTTAGTTATACCCTCGTTAAATATCTGACTCCAAATTAGAATTGAAATTTATAATTTAGGGAGAACCTGCGTGGATCTCGGGGTGATTACCTCCCGGACTCGTAAATAAAGGCCTGTGTCACTAAAATATATGCCCCGGGTTTGGCATTATTCCCATAGCTTAGGTTAGTTGGTAATACTAGAGGATTGGAAGTCAAACATCACAGCAACAGCATCTTTTGGCTTGATTACTGCGAACCCAGATCTATGCACGCCCATGGGTTCCTTCAGGGAATTTTAACAGATAACCGACTTTTTCGTCCATGGGTTTCCTTAAGGCTAAAATCCCAGAACCGGCAATACATAACCCTTTATGTAAGTAGATCATGATTGTCTCTCCAACTTAATAAAACCAATTCTCATCCCAGAGCCGCTGATCAGTCAGTCATTGGGTGAGCTTAACCCCTAAGTCTCCGGCGTAACGTGGCTAGAAAGAATGTACAAGTGTTAAGAGTCATGGATACCACGCAAGTTCAAAGGAATATAACAATAGTTTATTCACCAGGTAGGCAAAAGCTTAAATCAAACAAATCAACGTTAAACCAATTACAAGTTACGCATAATTTAGAAGAGGAGAATAAAGTCATACCTGGAGGAAAAAGGATACACGCATTACATCGCGCGGAAATTCAAATACGATGTTACATCATTGAAAAGGCTACTCACGATTTTTAGTGCGCGGGGACAGATCGGATACGATCTTCCCAGAATGGATTGTTTCTCTTTGCTTTAAGCCAAACCACGTCTTTGATCCAGGCAGCATGGCCATAAACTCCTGGAAGGGGGGTCGAGTCTAGTTTTTGGGTTCCCCCCCATGGGGAGGAGGTAATAAAACACTTCAGCAGAGAGAGGAGAATAGGGTGATTACCAGAGAGTATTCTGACCAAATTCTCATGAGTTTCCAAAAGGGAATGAACCATAATTTCAATGGGAATGAAACATACTCCATTCAACTCCTTGGATTCCCCCGAGAATAACAAGACCAAACATGATATGAGTATGTACTAATATGATGCAGTTGTCATGAAAAAAGTCTTAAGATGAATTAATATATAGTTTAATTGGGTTATAAGTATATAAGGGCTATTTGGATATATAAGAACATGATTTAACATTAAGCACATTATGCACTTCCCAGTGGTTTAGATTATTTGAAACAGATTAATATAACTGGACTTTAACTGAAGACTTAGGCCAGTAATATGACTTTCGCACAGGGGCATTGTGTCAGCCAGAGCCCTCTAACTACACCCCGTACAAAGTAACAGTAAGACCATTAACACCTTACTAAGCACCTTGGGGAGGAAGTCCACAAAAGCTTTATTGCTATCTGGCATGGCTCTGGACTGAGCTTATCAGCCATTCGTCGCATACAGTCGCTGGGCTCCCCACACATCAGCGTTTGCAGATCTTACAGAGGTGCCGCTCAGAACCTAACCCAAAGGCACAGATGAATTTTACTGGTTTGAATGGAGCAATCTTTTATAAAATGAAATATGCAATGTCTACAGTCCACCCCTGAACGTGTGGATGGGCTAAGCTCCACCCACAGGGTCAAAAAAAACAGAGCTTCAGGGAATATTTGCTGAGATTATGGATGGAATATTGATGAGAAATTACAGATTTAAGAGTAGTTGAGTTTTTCATGACAGTTGCATCACACGATAAAGTGGAAAAAATGGATTGTTTCCTCTCACTGCAATATAATTGAGAATTTAGAGAAGTGTGATTTGGGAAGTTAAAAGAAAGAGAGACAACCGTTTTATTAACATGAAACGTGAAGAAATTAAAAGGAAAACAAAAAATAAAATTAAATTAAAAGTATGTTATCTAGGTTTGTTCTATGAGTCTATTATCTGAAGTTAGTGTACCAATTGGACGAATGTTATTATAGCCAATGGAATGATGGTTCGAAAAGTAATTTTTCTAACATCAGTAAAAATAGAAATCGCAGAACAAACCAGCACATAAACCAAAAACTTTCCCACACTTGACTAGGGAACGAAAAAGATTATATGTGCCACTAACTAAGTAACCAACCAATTGGAAAAAACCCCAGAGGGAAAAAATCCAATGGCGGTCACAATATCAAATCATTTAAGCAGCTGATTTAAAGTGCAAAAAATAAACAGTTACAGATGAAAAAAAACAATAGAACATTTACATGAGCTATACTGAAGTGATATGGTGAAATATTGGAAATCGTGAAATTCATATGTCCAGACATTCAGCAATTCACGTCACATGATATGATTTGGAGATTAACTGAGAGAGTGGGGCTGATACACATAATAGGCTGGTCAGAAGCACTTTTGTAGGAATTCCCAATTTAATTCTGAAAAATATTAAAAGGTAAATGGGACTTATTTGGATCAATGCATAAGTAGTTTTACCTCACTTTATGAACTTTTAAGGCACACTACCTTTGGCCTTCAGTGTAAGAAACCTCTATGCTCCAGTCCATTAAGTGCCACATTATAAAATAGAATTTTGATTGATTCCTCTCAACCTATTTTTGTATCAACCCACACTCTTTACATGTAATTTACAAATCACAATCACAAACACCACTGCAGTTTGTCCATATGAAAATGTCCTTTGTCCTGTATGAATCCGGTAGCTGTAGAGATGTTTGAGGTCCGGCGGCCGCCCGCGTTGGTGCACATATTGCTGGAATTTGAATGTGTGTCCTTAGTAAGTTGTATAGTGGAAGAAATGGCTCCCAAGAGCCAGAAGGGTGGACCGGGATTATTGTGCCCTGGCGTGTTACACCCTTGATTTGCTACCATGTTTGTGATGAAATCCTGAAATCCAAATCAGCCAAAAGCATATAAATGGAGCTTCTGTTCCTCAGGTGTAAATGGCAAAGTCAGGTCCTCGAATCCTTGATGCCTGTATAGAAAAATTTTAGAAACAGTACCCTGCCAAATTGACAACAACAAGGGAGACCAAGACAAGACAAGACACGACCAAGGTAATCCGTTATAACTCAACCTGTAGGAATCAGAAAGAGTGAAAGTTAATTGGAAGCATTTTGAAATTAGACACTCAGGATGCATTTGGGTTTTCCTGAGCCAGCAAACTGTCCTGTGGAAAACAATGGATGAAAGAGTTAATGCAGTGCATGCAATTACCCCACAATTCACATGTCCCCGCCGTCTGGGTAACTTTATGACACCTCAAAGGGGACAGTGACTGAGGACGCAGTGAATGGCACTGTTGAAGATTCCATCACCCTGTTTTCAGAAAGAAAGAACAGACGAAGTTAGTATCAGTTTTAAATGAAACAATGCTTTATGGCTTTCCCTTCGGATCAGGATAAACACATACAAACATGGAGAAACGCAAGTGGTGTATGTATGTATGTGTGTGTGTATATGTGTCTGGCGTCTTGCGCGTGTGACTAAGGGTTGTAAAGTGGCTCGGATGGGGCCTGTTACCCACGAGCGGGTGTTTTATGGCCCGCAACTTCTTCCACCCCTGAGAGATGTCATCACCTTAGACATCTGCTGTAAAACCAAGGCTTTCAGGTGTGAAGACTGTAAGAGAATGAACTATGCAGGGTGAATGTCTGCATAGCTTCAGACACTGAAAAAGACAATGACAAACAGACATTAAAAATAGGCTGAACCATGCAATCCAGTAGGAATGCAGGCAACCATCGTTGAGTTACTGATGTACTAGTAACTCTGATTAATTCATGCACTCTATAAAGAGTACAGGCTTATAGATTGAAGTGATCCATGTTTTGAGGAACATAGTCCTAACTGACAGAGGGGTGAATAGGATCAGAGAGGGAGCACAAGCAGAGGAATGGCAGGCTGTGAGAAACACACTTTGATCCTTTGAACCTCCCCTCTCAGGGCGCAGTTCTAGGCTAGATCCCTTCCCACAGAGATCTTCGCCCGGCTCCCCCAGGTTCAGAACTCTGTCTTCTGCTTCCCGGCGTCTTCTTTTCAAAGCTCACCGATCACAGAAGCACCACTCGCCTACTGACGCATTCGCTTTTTGGCTTATGGTGGCCTGACTGTACATTGAGCGGCCGCCTTGGCCAACAAAAGGGACTTACTGCCATCGCGACCCGACCGGCGGTGACCCAGTCGATAGCGATCCCCGAATCCCGTAGTGGTTATCAGCCACCCAGGTGGGAGCCGACGGTCTGACCCCTACCCCACTTAGCTATGGGTATAGAAACTTTGACCGTTTTTCACCAGCCTTGCCTGTTCACAGAGGTCGTACTATCGTCCCTCTGCTTAGGTGTGGGCTGTCGCCCACGTACCACGTGATGCCCACACACTTAAAGGCGACAACACGCCGACTAGACGGTACCACGGCAGTATGTCAATTCATACTTCACTGGACACGAGGGCCTTCAGTTTACTCCCCTGCACTATACATACGATTTAACGTGCCCTCGGAACTTTGCAGCCCCGCCGCCGCCTGTTTTGCCGTAGGTTCGGGGAGCCTAATCCCCTGCCCACGGCAAGTATGAGTAGAAAGACATTCATCTTTGCCAAAAGTGACCAAACCCATCTGGCTCCAATACTTTAGGACGGATGCAAATTTAATAGAAATGAATTATAGGAAAAATAAATGTAGGGGAGGAATATTTCTCCCTAAAAGGCAACTCATGTAGGCGTTCTAAATCTAATTACCTACTTCCATGAGGCCATAAACAGTACCCCCTGCTGGGGCAGACAAAAGAGACTCAATGTCCCACTAGACATTTAGAGCTCAGATGTTGCTTGATGACTAGTGGCAATGATAGTATACAACAATGGTTAACCAAACATTAATTCCAATAAACGTATTTGGTGGTTGGTGAAATCCACACAAAACGTAATTATGTTAGACGGTTTGCTTCAAATATAACGGTTAAATGGCAAGTACGTTGATAGTGAATGGCCACACTCAAGATGGTGGTCACAGCATGCGACTTAGTGCTGGTTCCGCCTTCTCCTTCTCCTTCCCGGCAGGAAGACCGGAAACCAGCATGAAACGTGGCAGTGATTGGCCGATTTGAAGAGCGCCATTTGACTAGCATTTATGATGAGGGCCGGGTCAGCCAACCAGCTCACCCGCAACGGGCTACGTCACCATATTACACGGATTGACTCGGGGCTGTATCAGCCAACCAGCTCCCCGGCGAATAGTCACGTGACCCAATGGGTCGGCTAAGACTCCCCCCCTCTGGAGGAAGCACCTACCCACATGCAAACTCAACCAATGGCTGCCCTCAGATGAAACCACGTTATATTCCCCAACAAAGCGAGCCAAAAATGGCGGGCCGTTCAACTTGTTAATCCTTTGTGCAAAAGTAATATGGCAGCTTCAATACGTACTTGGGATAAGCTTAAATGCACGCAGATTTTTAGAGCGGTTATAATGGCAATTTCCCAATTTTACGTGCAATGCAAAAATATTCAACCCTTTCAGCAATAAGCTTTCCCGTTGCTATGTCCAGGACACATATCCTCCCACAACCCGCACAGTCTAGTCGCCTGAAGCAAAACAACCTGCAGTCCGAGAAGCCCACGTGGCCCATAACAGCAAACTTCAGCCCATACCGAAACTGCTGAACATTCCGCCTGCGAAAAACCACATTACAAACCCAATCGAGAATTAGTCTAATCACTGTCCGTGTCCCAAAAAGACTGCCGGCACGAAACTTCTGCGGGTTGACCAACCGACAACCCAAGGGTGCAGAATGCACCCTACTTAAACTTTTTGAGTCCAATTATTACAATTTTCCTAATGCCGTTTTGCATCTCTCTCAGGGCGCTGATCAAAAGAGCGCACACACTGGGCAGTGAAACCGTAAGCTATTACCTTGACACAAAGTTTAACAAGACAAGAGGATGGAAATATTTGTCAACTCAAAACCGAACCAATGATGCGGGTCAGAGCACTAAAGAACATACTTGCAGCCCATGCGCGATTGTTACAACGATAAAATCCGTAAGTCCAATGATATTTCGAAGCTAATCTCCTCACTCCCCTACGTACAAGATTCCTGCAAGATCACACTGGCATTTCACCAATGTCCCATTTCTTCCAGTATTTGGGCAAGATTGTCTGCACAGTTACAGCAGGACCTTGCACCAAATCCATCAAATACATCCAATCGCCGATTACTTTCGGTACACATACGCAAACCTTCGAACACAATCTTTCCTGGCTTCAAGAACAGGCCAAGAGTATTCAACACTTTCAGTGGCAAGCTTTATCCCTGCTATGGCATTACCACCGGATCCTCGCTGTCCCAACCGCCCAGTCTAGGTGCCAAAGCACAAACAACCTACGGTCGAAGAAGAGTCAAGCCCGATGTGCCAAGCAACAACAACAGATATTCGCATCCACTTAAAAATGCCAAAACCCCCGACTGCACACAGAAACCCAATCACCTCCAACTTGCCATTAAACCTTCTACACAAAAAAGCATGAAAATATCAAATGATCCGGATTAATCTGAAAACAGCGCAGTCTGAAGAGATAACAGAAAAACAAAAAGAAGGCTCATGCAAACATTCCTACAACTTGCACTCCATTCTCTGATCCCGAAAAAGATAGAATTAAAACTTGTGCCTGGTTTCTCGGTCCCAGGCCTATTTGGGGATATGTCGATCCCTTAGCAGCGGTTTCTATGCAGTGAATTCTAACTTTCCCTGAATCCTACAAAGTAGAAAAACACCGTTACTTACCACATGTGGATGACGACTGATGGAGCCGGCCAGATCGCGTAAAGAAACCAGGATCACATTGGATGTGGGGATTCACACTTCAGCCAGCACAATGCGGAAACATCTCGAAGGCGTCGGAAAACAGAATCACGCGCTCCCCCGATATAGGCATCGCCAGTATGGTACGCAAGCCGTCACGCCGCAAATGCAAAGATTCCCAAACCGACATATAACGGTATAAAACACGAAAGCCATCACGGAGGGCAGTCACCAGCTGTAAAACCCACAAAACAATAACCAACGGCGGAAATTGTAGGGCAAAGGTTCAACGTGTTCTTTTGGTTGGTATTAGCACGCGACGTCCTGGCTGGTGCGAATCACAATAAAATGGATACATTTTCTCCGTTCGAAGGACGGGGCACAAAAGCACAACGGTTACCATTAATCTGACTCCATAATAAATTTATAATGATGAATTTAGTTATACCCTCGTTAAATATCTGACTCCAAATTAGAATTGAAATTTATAATTTAGGGAGAACCTGTGTAGATCTCGGTGGTCGCCGTATCATTAAAAAAAAAAAAAGGCCTGTGTCACTAAAATATATGCCCCCGGGTTTGGCATTATTCCCGCAGCTTAGGTTCGTTGGTAATACTAGAGGATTGGAAGTCAAACATCACAGCAACAGCATCTTTTGGCTTGATTACTGCGAACCCAGATCTATGCACGCCCATGGGTTCCTTCAGGGAATTTTAACAGATAACCGACTTTTCGTCCATGGGTTTCCTTAAGGCTAAAATCCCAGAACCGGCAATACATAACCCTTTATGTAAGTAGATCATGATTGTCTCTCCAACTTAATAAAACCAATTCTCATCCCAAAGCCGCTGATCAGTCAGTCATTGGGTGAGCTTAACCCCTAAGTCTCCGGCGTAACGTGGCTAGAAAGAATGTACAAGTGTTAAGAGTCATGGATACCACGCAAGTTCAAAGGAATATAACAATAGTTTATTCACCAGGTAGGCAAAAGCTTAAATCAAACAAATCAACGTTAAACCAATTACAAGTTACGCATAATTTAGAAGAGGAGAATAAAGTCATACCTGGAGGAAAAGGATACACGCATTACCGTGCGCGGGAAATTCGAAATACGATGTTACATCATTGAAAAGGCTACTCACGTATTTACGTACGCGGGGACAGATCGGATACGATCTTCCCAGAATGGATTGTTTCTCTTTGCTTTAAGCCAAACCACGTCTTTGATCCAGGCAGCATGGCCATAAACTCCTGGAAGGGGGGTCGAGTCTAGTTTTTGGGTTCCCCCCCATGGGGAGGAGGTAATAAAACACTTCAGCAGAGAGAGGAGAATAGGGTGATTACCAGAGAGTATTCTGACCAAATTCTCATGAGTTTCCAAAAGGGAATGAACCATAATTTCAATGGGAATGAAACATACTCCATTCAACTCCTTGATTCCCCGAGAATAACAAGACCAAACATGATATGAGTATGTACTAATATGATGCAGTTGTCATGAAAAAGTCTTAAGATGAATTAATATATAGTTTAATTGGGTTATAAGTATATAAGGGCTATTTGGATATATAAGAACATGATTTAACATTAAGCACATTATGCACTTCCCAGTGGTTTAGATTATTTGAAACAGATTAATATAACTGGACTTTAACTGAAGACTTAGGCCAGTAATATGACTCTTCCACAGGGCATTGTGTCAGCCAGAGCCCTCTAACTACACCCCCGTACAAAGTAACAGTAAGACCATTAACACCTTACTAAGCACCTTGGGGAGGAAAACCACAAAAAGCTTTATTGCTATCTGGCATGGCTCTGGACTGAGCTTATCAGCCATTCGTCGCATACAGTCGCTGGGCTCCGCCACGCATCAGCGTTTGCAGATCTTGCAGAGGTGCCGCTCAGAACCTAACCCAAAGGCACAGATGAATTTTACTGGTTTCGGAATGGAACAATCTTTTATAAAATGAAATATGCAATGTCTACACTCTCTTAATGCATCTGCTCAGCTGTGTGTCTCTCTTAATGCATCTGCTCAGCTGTGTGTCTCTCTTAATGCATCTGCTCAGCTGTGTGTGTCTCTTAATGCATCTGCTCAGCTGTGTGTGTCTCTCTTAATGCATCTGCTCAGCTGTGTGTCTCCCTCTTAATGCATCTGCTCAGCTGTGTGTCTCTCTTAATGCATCTGCTCAGCTGTGTGTCTCTCTTAATGCATCTGCTCAGCTGTGTCTCCCTCTTAATGCATCTGCTCAGCTGTGTGTCTCTCTTAATGCATCTGCTCAGCTGTGTCTCTCTCTCTCTTAATGCATCTGCTCAGCTGTGTCTCTCTCTCTCTTAATGCATCTGCTCAGCTGTGTCTCTCTCTCTCTTAATGCATCTTCTCAGCTGTGTGTCTCTCTTAATGCATCTGCTCAGCTTTGTGTCTCTCTTAATGCATCTGCTCAGCTGTGTGTGTCTCTCTTAATGCATCTGCTCAGCTGTGTGTCTCCCTCTTAATGCATCTGCTCAGCTGTGTCTCTCTTAATGCATCTGCTCAGCTGCGTGTCTCTTAATGCATCTGCTCAGCTGTCTCCCTGTCAATGCATCTGCTCACCTGTGTCTCCCTCTTAATGCATCTGCTCAGCTGTGTCTCCCTCTTAATGCATCTGCTCAGCTGTGTGTCTCTCTTAATGCATCTGCTCAGCTGTGTGTCTCTCTTAATGCATCTGCTCAGCTGTGTGTCTCTCTTAATGCATCTGCTCAGCTGTGTGTCTCCCTCTTAATGCATCTGCTCAGCTGTGTCTCTCTTAATGCATCTGCTCAGCTGCGTGTCTGTCTCTCTCTCTTAATGCATCTGCTCAGCTGTGTCTCCCTCTTAATGCATCTGCTCAGCTGTGTCTCCCTCTTAATGCATCTGCTCAGCTGTGTGTCTCTCTTAATGCATCTGCTCAGCTGTGTCTCTCTCTCTCTTAATGCATCTGCTCAGCTGTGTGTCTCTCTTAATGCATCTGCTCAGCTGTGTCTCCCTCTTAATGCATCTGCTCAGCTGTGTGTCTCTCTCTTAATGCATCTGCTCAGCTGTGTGTCTCTCTCTTAATGCATCTGCTCAGCTTTGTGTCTCTCTCTTCATGCATCTGCTCAGCTGTGTGTCTCTCTTCATGCATCTGCTCAGCTGTGTGTCTCTCTTAATGCATCTGCTCAGCTGTCTCCCTGTCAATGCATCTGCTCAGCTGTATCTCCCTCTTAATGCATCTGCTCAGCTGTGTCTCCCTCTTGATGCATCTCCTCACCTGTGTCTCTCTTAATGCTTGTCTTAGGCTCTTACTATTTGCTTGTTACAGTTGCCAAGCAAGCGAGCCAACTTGGGAATTTAACTTGTCCCTCAGCTCTAAAGGAGCATTTAACAGTTTGAAAAGCAGCGAGGCAAGTCAGTGATTTTGAGTCGCTGGGATTCATGTTAGCTGTTCCGTAAAATTCAGCGTTATGAATTATCTGGAGGGTCATTCCATGTCAAATCAGATTTTCAAAACATCTGTCACCATGTAGTTATAGATTGCTTCCATATTTTCACATTAGATAAATATGAGCGTGTTCACAATGCTGGTCATCAATTCCAATTTACAACTTTTTTAAGCTTTAGCAAAGTTAAAATCCACTTCTTGTGACAGATATGGGTCAATTTATTTTGCACCCAATGCCATCAAGCAGCAAAGACAATTCTAGGTATAATGCATGTTCCGTCTACCTGCAGCAACCATTTATCATCCAAAATATGACCATTTTCTGGCAAAAAAAATGTAACATTTGAAAAAAGAGCATCAGTTTACCTGTGTAAACACCTTATCTACAAGTGAGGAATAGTGTTAATTTGGATACTAGTGGATCCGTAATGAACTCTACTCTCCAGTGATATATCATTTGTTACATCTATGTTGAGATTTGAAGTACTCAGGATGCTTGAATGACATTTTACTAATCTGACAATATTGCAAAATTTTACCCTACCTTGGGAACTGAGCATTCAGTTCAATTAAATTAACCAAATTACCTGCTTAAAATTGCTTAGAATACCACTTTGTTCATCATAGATTTTGTAGAATCGTGCATTTTCTCATTATCATGTATTTTTTTCTTTGTAACCAGCCTGAAGATAATGGCTTAATTTTTCCGTCCCACAGTGTCTGTCCATAACGGTGAAAATTTCTCCTTATTGGAGAGTGCTATCGTAATTATACTATAGTGGGAGAAATATCTACTAATAAGGAATGTGCCCCCGAAACTCTGACTGGCCCCTGAACCACAGAAGTTTTATTCTTTCCGTCCCCACAAAATGTCCGGCCCATCACATGCGTGATGGACAGACATGCTGGGGACACTTTCACTAGTGCTTATATGCCTTATTTTTATGCAATATCTCTTGGTACTAATATGATTTCCTAATGGTTAAAAGAGGTTTTAGGACAAATTCATTAACGGTTGGAGTAAAATGAGCATTGTGCAGACAGTCACGTTCACCTCCGATTGCATCAGATGATCAGCAGTGATTCATGCCCTAATTAATCCAGCCTATACCCTACTGATCAACTCAAGTGTGTCAAAGAATCAGAATCAGATATTCTCCACTTTTAAATGCCATGTAATTGCAATCGATCAGCTGCCAATTGAATTGATGGATCCAGGGAATGCAAGGGTCCCACAATGTCTGTTCGTCAAAAATCCATCTACATGTACAATCATTGCAAAAATTAGTACATGTGAACACTTTTACTTATTTCTTATATATGAATGAATATATGAGAAATTGGCTGGGGCAGCACCCCGGCGGCATGTTTTGCAATTTCTTAAAATGTGTTGACGCCCATGAAACATCTGGGATTGATGAAATTTTGAAGCCGAAAACAATTCTTTCAATTTTTATTGCATTTCAAGATTACATAATTGAGGTTCTTGGTTTTATAAGACCATTTGCTACTTAGAAGTGATACTAGTACTAACTGGTATCGTAATTTTCTTAGATGTTCAATCAGGATTGGATTTCAATTCGTCTTGTGACAAATTCCCAATGTGGGACTGTCCCGCAATGTCAGTCCATCACAATAGTAGTATGAACAATGCTGTGTAATGTGTTAAGATGTACTTTGATCCACCTGAGCCCTCTCACCTGTTTGGAGTTAATGTGGTCATTGAAGTTAACAGAGTTGTCGTTTTTATTTTAAAGGTCCCCTATTGTGCTGTAATTGGTAGTTTAAAATATGTCCAATGGGTCTTTAAAATAATGTTAAGAATTCAGTTACAAAAAAAACCACACACATCCAGGCCTAGTGAGACCTCTTCTCTCACCCCGTCTGTGCCGGCCTGAAACATGAACTGTTTGCAGTGGGCGGGGAGGCTATGTCAATGAGGCACTGCTGATTGGTTGCCTGGGCGCTTTGATTCCGGCGGAGGGTGCAGACCCAAAAACCCAGGAAACCAAGATGGCAGATATTTCAGAACAGCTCTTCGCGGCATGTTTTGCTGTGAGACAGGGCTTCCGCCAAAATATTTTTCAGGGGGGGATTTCCCCCTTTCCAACTTTTTTTGGGGGGGATTTTCAATTTGTTGGGGGGATTTTCAGTTGGTCAGGGGGGATTTCAGTATGTAACTGCTAGCTGTCACAACCATAAGAGACTGTAACAACTATTAATTTAGGATATTCAGATGAACTGAAACAAGACAAAAGTTCTCACAAAAATAAAACATTTATTCAACAAAAGTAATTACTGCACTCAGTGACTGAGTGACCGTGTAAAATTTGAAAAATAAAAAATACAAGTTACAACTGCCATTGACTATAAACAGATAATGGATATTACGCGACAGAACGGTATGCTTTGGAACAGGACTGTGCTTGACTAGATTCTCTAGTCAACAAACAAACCTGCAAAGACACAAAAAATAGCAGTGCTTTCGCTAAGCAGCGCGATTCTCGGTTGCTACGTATATCTGCATGGAACCTCTACGTGGAAAAACGAAATTGACGAGAACGGAAGGCGACACTTTGGAAACCGTTATCGCACACCCATAAATTAAAGACTGGTATTGACAGCATGAAAAAAAAAAAAATCATTAACGTACAAGCCATCTCCCCCATTATAAAAATTCACTTGATTTGAAGTGAGTCCGGTGAATAAACATTTTAATGAATAGACGACAGGTGCAGACGGCGCAAACCTTGTCCCCAAGGTGAAAATATGTACAGCGCTGGGCAGGCTAGTGATTACCATGTCTGAAATTAGGGACGAGGTTGGCCATGAAGATGTATAGCCACTGCCTTGATTGCGGTGCTCACGCGCAAATCGAAAAGGGAAGATTCAAGATCATCTCATGCCAGCGGCAAGGCAGAAAACGTGCCCAGTGATTGGCTAGTTACACTCTGAATGTCCAATTTGTTCAGATTTTGTGGGCATGAATGAACCTGCGAGTCAAGCAGTACTTGTATAGGTATTTTAAAGTCGCTTGCATGGACGCGAACGAATTTTTGCGCGACAGATTACATTGACTTTGAATGTAATCTGTCGTATGCGAAAAATTTGTTTCAAGGTCCGTGTGCAAGCAGCTTAATTTACTGAAAACATGTGCGGAATGGCCCGCTTTGACTATTTTTTTTTTTTTCTTGCGGGCACTAGGGCAGTTTTTGCGGGAATCCCGCAATCGCGCTGCTTGGCGGAAGCCCTGTGAGACTGTACTTGTTTGATCCCGAATCTGACCCCGAATGGGAGGAGGAAGCCATTGAAGTATTGTAGCAATGTTTACAGCAGGATTTCAATGAGTGGCAAGTTGAAATTTTAGTGTTTTGCTCGTACTATCTCGCCTTGCATGCATATAATTGTAGCTGTACTGTTATATTGTCAAGTTATATACCCACTTGGCTATCCGGAGGAAACTTTGCTTAAAAGCTCCTGTTAACTACTTCCACCAAAACGAAACGCAATTCCGACACCAAGCTACTACATGAGTTTGTAACAAAAACACAAACGGTGTAAGCGTTGCTTCTGTGGAGCAAGTGACTCGAAAACTTCTACTGGGGGGGGAAAATCCATATCCAGTCATCGCTTTTTTTGGCTTTTTATTCGCCAGAACAATTTTCTAAGGTGGATGAAATTCTGCCATGGTAATGCAGAGAAATTGTTTGGTATACCAGACACGTTATAGTGCGTTTCACGATTGCATTCACCGCGGTAGCCTCATAGAACTAGCCCGCACAATGGCAAAGTACTCGGCTGACCCTGGTCATGGATAAGTAAAACGATCGTTTCACAGTAGCAGCAAAAAAACCCAAACACGTACCCTGAGCTCTGAAAAACCTAGTATGTCTGGTCTAACTGCAGTCTTTTCAGCCGAACTTTGCAGACGCATACAACACCTCTCCAGTTAGCTTCAACTGTTGTGGCTATAATCCGGCAACGTTGTAATGAAACTGTCACATTGATGCTAACCAAAGTAACACACGCATACCAATCAGAATTCCTGCATATAAGTTAACCAGGAGCATTTTTTAAGTCGCACGGCATGCAAACTAACATGCAGTAACTAGTAACTGAGTGTTTATAACAACGACGGAGACAAACGTTACCCTGCAATACAGGTTTTACAGACAGTAAGTTCTGTTACCGTGAACAATTGTACTAAGCATTCAAATTACAAACAAGTATAAAAAGTTGGCTTCATGAGGTTTTTGTTCACACACCTTCTGTTGAATGTCCCCTGATATTACTTTTGCATATTTAGGACACAAACATTAGCAACAGTAACTTAGCTACGTTAGCCGCAGTGCTACAGCCACATTCAACAGGCTATCACGTTAGGTAGGCTTATGCAGTAAAGCAAGACAAAATGGTAAAACTTGCTGCTTCCGTGTCTGTGATTCACGGACACTTGCTACCGATCCAGGCTTCATCTTCAGATATTTTACAAAGCCTGCGTTTGAGGCCAGTTGTTAGTGCTAACTATCGCTAGCAGTCCTGCTAGCCACCCGAAACATGTTGGCTTCACTTACACATCATTATTTGCTGTTACATCATTGTTATATATCATTGCATACAACTTGTGGCTCCGTGCACTCGATCGATGCAACTGCTCCAGGTTTGAGAAGCAGCGGAGACGCATATCCAGCATCGAATTACCCTTTATTGACAAAGCTGTCTTCGGTGAAATGCCAAACACAAACAGCTAACATTCCCTTTGAGTGGCCGTTTGCCCCCAGCAAACAAAAAAGCTACCCACTGATTTCTGGTGGCATCGTCTTTTGGAAGAGAAAAAAACAGACAAACAGCTTTGGGAGACATACTGATGAAAGTGCACCTCAAATGATCCGCGGTTCTTCTTTTGTCTTTCCAGAAGTGTAGACGCTACTAAGGCATAGTATGATCCGTGGTTATATTTAGTTTCCGGTGTGGGCAGGTCCAGCGCCGTGATTGGCTCTGGCTAGGTCTGTACTAATTGGATGGCACAACCAGGCATTGGGTTTTGCCCAAATCTCGTAAAGATCTCGGGAGGAGCTGTTCAGAGAGGAAATCACATTCAGGAAATCGCGTTCTTGGATTACGGCAAAACCCCTGTATCTTATGTTCAGAAACTTTACAGAGGTTGAGTATGGACATCCAACATTATAACATTACTTGCATGTATTTAAAGAAGGATCAGCATAATAGGTCTCCTTTAAGACCAGAAATGACAAATTCCTGATGTGGGAATGTCTTGCAGTGCCTGTCCATCACAGTGGTATGAACAATGCTGTATAATGTGTATGACATATTAATTCATGTAGTTTGATCCACCTGAGCCATTTCACCTGTTTGCTGTTAATATGTTCGTTGAAGTTAGCAGAGTAGTAGTTCTTATTTCCTCATTTGTATCTCAGTGTTTATTCAAAATAATGTGATCTCGTAACTGTCTCTGAACCTGAGGCCATACAGTCATGTTGAAGGGTGCCGGATGTATGCACAGTGTTCAAGTCATTGTTCCTCTGAATAAAATATCCATTGCATACAATAATAGTTTTTGTTTGTTGTGGATTTTACTGCTGATCATAAAACTGTCCCACAGTGTCTGTCCATCACATGTCCACTGTCCCACAATGTCCGTCCATCACACATATTTAATCCATTTTGCCTGCTTTATGGTAGACTTCCTGGAAAAAAGTTTTCCATGGGGCTTTAGCACTACTAAGTTATAGTAACCTGAATGAAGTTTCTTCTTTTTTCTGCGCAGTAGTTAGGTGGAACATAAAATGAAATGATGCAGCTGCTTGCAAATGACAAAATGACGGAGTTGTCAATGCCGACTACCCAATGTTGAGAAAGAACCCTTCATTTGATAACCTCCGATAGAATTGCCCATACCCTAAACCAACTTAAAACGCTGGTCTTCTTCCTCTGTGTGAACATTCAGCTTTGTGGTTCAGTGATGACTAATGTGGCAGAAATATCAATTTTAAGCCCATTTTCAATAAACATGAAGCGTAAATTGATAGTTCCAGTGAAAAGATTGTTTCCACACCTCTTGTTCTCAGTTGCATAGGTTATGTACTTCTAAAAAAATCAGAAGTTTTTGGAACATAGATTTATTTTTCTCTCCGGGTGTTACACATATGATGACCAGCATTGTGAACACGCTCATATGTATTAGTGATGAACAAATCCGAAATTTCAGCTCATTCGGACCAAAAATGAATTTTTGGTGAATTATTTTCTAAGGGTGCTGTCCGTCAGTTTTTTTTTTTTTTTTTTTTTTTTTTTTTTTTCCAAATTGACATTTTTCTTGTATTTAATATGGCATAACTTTTTTATTATTACATCTATAGCTTTGAAACTTTGCATCTAAGCTAACGTTATACTGCTTAATCAGAAAATGCAGTCCATTTTACTTTGTTATTCTTGGTTGTGGAGCTATGAGGACACCAAAAGTGCCTTTTGTTCAGGCAGTTCCATGTTTAGGTCCCCAAAGCACCCCAGTATAAACCCTAGCATAGGCTCTCTGGCATTTTTTTCCATTCATTTGTGTCTGCTGAATATAAATCAGGCTGAATTCACCATGAATTCATCACCAACTGCAGTCAGTACCTTGCCAAATGTGGAAAAAAAAAGCTAAAATGCCACCTGTTCAAACCCCCGTATCTCCAGGGGCACACCTTGAATTTTCTTCTATTTTTTTTAACTGATTCCTCTATTATATTAGAAAGACCACTCCAAAAATTGCTGATGTGTTCTGACCAATATAAATTTTGCAGGTGTCTGAACAGGGGTGGGGTAATCTCGAGAATCGCATGGCACTTTCAGCTTCTAACACATTTAACTATGCAACATTTTAAGTATTTTCAATCATTAGTCAATTACATCCTAAATTGTCCTAATTCCTGTATTATAGTAGACATAACAAAACAAAAATTGTTGATGTAACTCGAACGACACACATTTCAGAACTGCCTAAATAGGGGTCAGGCAATTTTTGAGAATCGCACTTAATAAAATAACAATAAAATCACAATAAAATTTGCTGACATTAATTCTTGTAAACTGTCAAATTAAAACTTTGTATTCCATGCTGTGTTAACAGTGTTATTGCTTCCTAAATGCAGCAAAGAGCACAACAATGTTGTCTGTCCCAGTTTTGTCCAACTTGTACTGCCGGGCTGTGCGTCCAGTGACATCCGGAGTTGAAACAGTTCTGAGAGTTATTGAATGGCACCCAGCATTTTTCAGGAAAAGTCAATTTTAATGTTTGTGTCCTCTTGTTTCCCTTCATGATAAACAATAGCAATAATCAGAAATTATTGATCAATAACTGGTTCAGGTTTCTCCCTGCCAACATGATCTACCAAACTGCATATACTGACCTTTCTGTGAATGGGTCATGCATTGATGAATTGAACTTAGAATTATTGTGATTCAGTAATCATTAACATTGTGTAAGAAGCTGAAAATGCCAAGCGATTCTCGAGATTACCCCACCCCTGTTCAGACACCTGCAAAATTTATATTGGTCAAAACACATCAACAATTTTTGGAGTGGTCTTTCTCCCTATAATAGAGGAATCAGTTAAAAAAATAGAAGAAAATCCAAGGTGTGCCCCTGGAGATACGGGGTTTGAACAGGTGGCATTTTTAGCATTTTTTTTTTCACATTTGGCAAGGTACTGACTGCAGTTGGTGATGAATTCATGGTGAATTCAGCCTGATTTATATTCAGCAGACACAAATGAATGGAAAAAATGCCAGAGAGCCTATGCTAGGGTTTATACTGGGGGTGCTTTGGGGACCTAAACATGGAACTGCCTGAACAAAAGGCACTTTTGGTGTCCTCATAGCTCCACAACCAAGAATAATAAAGTAAAATGGACTGGATTTTCTGATTAAGCAGTATAACATTAGCTTAGATGCAAAGTTTCAAAGCTATAGGTGCAATAATACAAAAGTTATGCCATGTTAAATAGAAGGAAAATGTCAATTGACAAAAAAAACTGACTGATAGTACCCTTAGAAAATAATTCACCAAAAATTCATTTTTGGTCCGAATGAGCTGAAATTTCGGATTGGTCAGTGATATAGGTTTATACAGCTGCATACAAAAAAAATAGCTAAATTGAGAAGGTGGTGGTGAGACCCATTTGATGATCTGACATGGAATGACCCTGGATAATTCACAAACTCTGACTACCATAGGCTACATGGCAAAACTAACAAGCCAGGAAGAACCCCAGTCCAGCTAACTAGAAAGTTGGATCCGATTTTCAAACAAAATTTGATTTTGAAAAGGTCTTTTAATTGGCAGCTGAGCTTAGGTCTTCAGGCTTGGAGCAGTAGTGCCCTCTGCTGTTGGGAGAGGGAGACGCTGAAGCAGAGAGGGAGACGGAACTGCTCCATCCACCAAAACAAGCCGCTTGGCAAAACTAAGATCTCTTTTTCTGGTAATTTTGGATTGCGTTAGCGGGAAATGGGTGCTACATAGTGGCCGGCTAGTTGACAAATCAGAGGCAAAGTGAAGTCGCTCTGACTCAGATTTAAGGGTCTCCTATCAAATCACCAGGTGCACAGACAATTGGCCATGACAAGCCATTTAAAAAGTCTGTTCCTTTATGACAGTGTATGGTGAAGTAACTGCCCTGAGGCAAGTTGGACTGATCAATCTCAGCCAAGCAGTTGATCAGCTGCTCCATTAATCGGGGTGATCCCTCCCCCTTGTGATGTCACATTGTACCGATTTGAAAAGGCTTGAAATGGCTAATTGGCTGTGCCCTGGTAAGATGTTAAAAGACCATAAATTAAGTTATGTTATGGAGGCAGCCAGTGTTCTAAGTTGTGATTGGTCGCTGTCCGCTGGAGATTGCTGATGTGAGCAAAGTCCCACCTAATTTACACCAACCGTCGTGAAAAGACAAAAGAACTAACAGGTTTATTTAATGATTGCATGCGTGGCTAGAAATGACAAGGACATGATGGAATTGTCTTGACAGGCTGTAATCTCTCTCTCTCTCTCTCTCTCTCTCTCTCTCTCTCTCTCTCTCTCTCTCTCTCTCTCTCTCTCTCTCTCTCTCTCTCTCTCTCTCTGAAGAAGAAATGTGGTCAGGCAATGGAGAAGTTTGAGCAGGCGGCCGTGTCGCGGAGGGCGGAGATCGTTAAGAGGGCGATGGAAGAGGCGTGAACCGAGGGGGCACTGGTGGACCCTTTTCTAGATCCTGCCCACTGCTGCTGGGCCCACACACTCCTTCCTTGTACTGTTTTTATTTGCTGGTTTCCTAATATTGTTTATACTTATGTCACTAAATGGAATTTATTATGTATTAAATGTAATGTTATTGCCAGAAATTCTGAGTAAATGTGATGTCTGTTCTGTTTCTTATATTTTCATGAATGGGGAGTGGTCCTGGCATTTTTTGTGACAAAATATAGCATTAAATTACATTACAGGAACTTGGCTGACGGCCTTATTCAGAGCGATGTGCAAAAGTTCGGTATGAAAGTGCTTATATAAAGCAAAGGTTTATACAACTGTATTTAATATGAGAATTTGGCATGAAAACTTTCTCTTGGTAATGCTTTTTTGCAAGTTCCTGTTAATTTTTCGTTTCTCAAGAGTGATGGAAAAATCATTTGCAGGGGGAACAGAAATGCAAATAAGCTTTATTTAAATTTTTTTTTTTTTTTTTTTAATATGTATTTAATGGGCTTGGTATTACCTGCTTGCTAATTTTTAAAGCTTTGATGCCCAAAGAGGTTGGGTGGTGTGTGAATGCCAGTCAAATAACTTTTTTCTGGAAAGTTATTTTGTACTGCAGTAGAACATTATTGAATTTTTAGTGCATTTTGGATATATCTTTAATGACAAAAATATTCCTTTAGTGCACTTTTTGAAGCCTATTGACAACATCAGTTGAAGGCACTATACAACAATTTTATAAAGGACAAAAATATTCCTTCGGTGCACTTTTGGAGGGTTATTTGATGACATCAATCGAGGGCTCTGTTCAGAAATTTTATTAATATTCCTTTGCACAGATGTATCAGCTGTGGTAGAGGCCTTGGTCTGTAAGGGCACGTTTAAATATCCATACATGTTTACTACACAGTAGGCAAAAATATGTATGAAATTTGTAGTCTGTCCCAGACCTCTGTGTGGATTAAACTGTATGTGAACAATACCCAGATGGTGAACTGCAAGGCTATTCAACATTACCCTGCAAGGGCCGGTGTGGGTGCAGGCTTTCATTCCAACCAAGCACTTACACACCTGATACTACTAATTAAGCTCTTCAGCAAAGACTCTTGGGGTTGACTAGTGGAGTCAGGGGTGTAAGTGCTTGGTTGGAATGAAAGCCTGCACCCACATCGGCCCTTTCTGGGTAATGTTGAATAGCCCTGGTTTACTGCATTCAGCTGAATTCTGCTGTATGCCACCGATGAACCCTGCACTGTCCCAGAGGTCTATTGGGGCTGAGATGACTAGCTTTTCTCGTGACAACAAAGAAAGTGGTAGCTCTTTGTAGAAAACGACGCATGAAGTAGACACCATATGAAATTAAATGGAATGCTGCATTGGCATTTATTACCTCCACCAGGAGGTTATGTTTTTGCTTCCGTTTGTTTATTTATTTGTCTGACTTTAAGCAGGATATCTCTTAAACGGCGGCAGAGATTTTAACCAAACTTTGCAGGATGTTAGAGTAGCACAAGAGGAACAAGTGATAAAATTTTGGAATATCCAGGCCAAAGTGCAGCTCCAATATAGGCCAAAGTTCAAGTCCAGCTATGCTGGCGGAGGTATGGGCTCTTGCGAGTCCAGCTCTAGTTGATGACTTTTTTTTTTTTTTTTTAATCCCCCAGTTCTGAGGTAAAGCGGTGTCATTACATTTTTGTGGGCACAAGAGTATGCTGCATCACGGGTAAATTTGCTATGGTTATGGGTGAGATGGTGGCCGTGTAGTATGTAATTTTGTGCACGCACTGCTGATATATACACATTGTACTTAGGAGATTGATGGTTGAGAAGTAGGTATGAAAGCAGACTGTACATGTGTAGTGTGGGTATTAAGTCTTCAGAGCCCACCATGTCGCCAGCCAGGTGCACAGCCGATAAGCCATTGCTAACAATTTCAGAGTCTGTCCATTGTGACATCACAAGGGGGAGGGGTCATCCGGAATGATAAAGGAATCCATTAACGGGTCCTGAGCAGCAACTTCACCATATGAAGGCACAGAAAGAGATTTTGAAATTCCTGCTATGGGCTGATTGGTTGTGAACCTTGTGACATGATGGGGGACCTATAGATGAGAAAAACTGTCAGGTGTTTAATCCACGAGTACAATACGGTTATCAGCGCGGCGACTGATTTTTTTTTTTTTTTTTTACGGTATGGTCATTTTGCGGTGCAGCAGGCATGGGTGCAAGACCTCCGTCTACAGGCGGATTTCCATCAGTAATGAATTCTTGGTTCCGTCAAAGTCCGTTGTTCAGGGCTGTGCAGGTGCGCAGTGGTGGTGGAAGAAAAATAAAGACCTGCTCGTGCTTACGAAGTAACGTCTCACCATGGAACCTCCCAGATTTCCCATTGGAACACCTTAATTTATGTTTCCGCCACTAGGGGCACTATTTCGAGGCTAGAAGTGGTATTGATTGTGGACACTAATGAGGAAGCCGAAGACGAAGACGCATGTAGGTCAGTAAAAATGTGCACAAGCGTGGAATATAATCACATATCACCATAGCGTCTATATGTACAGGGAGTTTTGATCACGTTGCGAAATTGTTGCTATGCATTGGTGTGTAACAGTAATGTTAACGTCACGCGAAGCGTCCGATTTTTTGAAAAATCCGCGTTTATGAAAAGTGCTCCTGTACATGAATATTCGTGATGTTTATTTCGGATCGAATTTTGAATGCGGTAGAGGATTAACAACATGTTCGAAGACGTTAGTAGTTTTGGTTGGCAGATGTGGGTGAAAACACTTGTGGACCAAGTGTTCTCCTACCCCTTGTAAATCTATCTTCAAGGAATGGAGACATTCTCCAGAGTCTGATGCGATCGGGTTTATTGCAAGTCGTTCAAAGTGAAGTACAAAACCCAGGCTGGTCTGCGCAAACCACATAGCATTCATTCTTCTTCAATCACCCGACACTGACTTACCACTGATTGTCCGAACCCTCGTATTTATTACCCTTTTGGCACGTCCCTCTAGGTGGGATTAAACGTGGCTCATCCCACCTTATCCAACAGTATTACTTTCTGATTGGTTCATTGTCATATAGCAACACTCCACCCTTAGTGACAAGTTTGCCATTACATCATAGTGAAAATTAATTTTAAGCCTCCAGGGACGCTCAAAGACCACATATGAGCCTCCCAAACCTTGGGTTCAGCTAAAGTTCAGTAACTTATCTGGGTCATGGATAGTTCCAGAACACTTAGGTGCGCATGCTCAGGTAGTGGGACCAGGCTGACCGATATGGTCATTCTGGAGGGTTAGCTCATCCAGCCAGCCTTGGTCGGCCAGCTTGCAGCCCTGTTATCTTGCTTTTTTGACAAATTTATGAGTTTCTGTTTCTTCTCTGCTCCACAGGCTTGTAGCAGTTCTAAGGGGCCATAAGAGCCTGGCTGAGTTTTCTCTGAACTGTGATTATAGTAATACTCTGAATTTAGAACATTTTGGGATATTTTTCCCACCACACAGAATGTAGCATAGTTTTAATCTAATAACTAGAGCTAGCAGTTATGCACCCGCATTTTTTAGGCAACGTGTTTGTGCAAAATAAAAAACGTATAAAAAGTCCCAAATCTTAAAGGGGCAAGTTTCTTAAAGGGGCAACGCCAGTTTTCCACATTGTGCTTTTTCCATACTAAGCATGGCAGGTCTAGCAAGACTTTTGGGTAAATGACAGCAAACAATTTATTAGGCTAAATTGAAAATATCAGGGAGATATTAGCCCAATGTTTTATCTATGACAGCCTTCCATACCAAAGTACACAGAAACTCGCATGAAAACAGCCAACTCAGATCAGTAGATCTCGATGCATGGCCAACTTTAAAAGTAAATCTTGACTCAAAAAAGGTTGGGCACCTTTGCTCTACATCAATGCCAATACACTGCAATATCAATGAATTTAATGGACTGATACTAAAAATGAGACTTCCATCACCATAATCTGATAGCATATTATTATCATTGTGGAAGATTATTTGTTGCTTGATCTAAACAGAGGGCCATTTACCTAAGAACTTGTCAGAGCTTTTCTAGAGTGTCGTTCAATCACACTTGCACATACAGTACAGTTTGTTTAATTTTGTACATGAATTAACTCAGGTGACTGGAATATCTTCAATAATATTCTTTCTGATATAATGAAAAAAATCAAAATTGGAGAGCGAAGTGAAGCAAATTTACATATACTGATTGCTTACATTACTTTGTTTACTGTTGTAGCTCTGTATTGTAATATAATGTACCGTATTGTTCCGAATATAAGACTATCCTGGATATAAGACGACCCCCCCTTTCTCAAGACATATATTTGGAAAAATGAGGGTTTTGATGACAAAATCTTGTTTTCATCACAAAAGAATAATGTTATGGCCCCAATTTGTTATGGCGTCACGGACAGCAAGGGATGACAGACAAAATTCTTCAACTTCAACAGATTTAATTAAACAAACACTTAGAGCTAATCTACACTCTACCCTACTGACCAAGATTGAAATAAAAAAAAAAAAAATAGTTACAGTCCCTTGGTAATTGAGATGGGCTGCTATGTTGCAATGTCCTGGGACAGGAAAATGCTCCAACACAGGCAAAAATCCACAAAAAGCTTCACAGGTCTTGAAAAGAGTGACAGGTCTGGTCAAATGTATCCTTCCACAATTTCTCCTTGCAATTTCTCCAGCTACTCTTCACTCTCTCAATTTTTCTCCTTATATACTCTTTTCCAGCCCCCTCTGAGGCATGCCCAGGACATGCCCAACCTAGCTCCGGACTGGGCTTAACAAAAAAAATTGTCAATACTGCCATCTAGTGGCTTTTTTTTTCCACATTACAATAATAAAACACAATTTTTGGAAAAAAATGTATTTGATAATACCGAAAACATTGTTTAAAAAAAAAGAAAAAACAATATAAAACAAGGCAGACTGTCGTTTGGCGCCATCTATTGTTGTGAACGTATATTGACTATAGACTATAAAATACACACAGGGAATCACTGATTTTGACTGTTATAAGCCTAACTTCGTCTTATATTCAGAACAATACGGTACATTTCAAGAATGTTCTCTTTTTACTCATGTAACCTGATAAGAGTTCATTGTGTCTTCCCACAATACACTATTTGCCTCAATACCCTTAAATTTTTTAAAAGGTAAGCATTAAACATTGGCACAATTTAGTGCCTTTTATAATCTCAAGTCTTGGCCAAACTGCCATGAGAATGCACCAAATTTGACCATTTTTCAAAAATTTTCCGGGGGGGCATGTCCCAGGATGCCCCTAGGGACTTCGCGCCTTCGGCGCTTGTCAACTCGCCCAGGCCAAAATATGTTCAGTCAAAAAAATGTTTTCCACTTGCACCCATGAGTAGGTTTGATACCGGTAAATTTGCTTTATTTTGAGAGGTAGTTAATGCGCCCAGTCCTTGTCCACGCACGCGGAAGGAAACTTCCGTGCGCGCGCATGGCACAGGGCTGCTCTCGCGCAAGAACTCACCCTTAAATGACAAGCTTGTGGAGCGCAGTTTAAACATTTCACGGAAATGGGATGACGAGAGTAAGTGCAGCATTTGTTCAGGAGAGCGACTAATACCTCTTAATTTGTGTTGATCAGTGGATAATCTGGCCGAACAGCAATCGTGACTATCTCGATTCCAGCTTCATGTCGCTTGTTCTGTGAGGGCATATTTTCACCCCTCTTATGAACAAAACGGACACTAACGTTGAAGATGGGATTTGAGTTTGGGCCTGTAGTTGTTATTGCTGGCTTCACTGGTATACTAAGTTTTGGGTTCTTGGCCACAGCTATTGGGAGTCAGTATTTGTATATTATAAAGGTGAGCAGATCGAACCAGACAGAACTCTCACTATGGACAATGTACGAAGGTATGCGCAAACTTCGCCATGATTATGAAGGCTGTGTCCGAAATCACTCACTCATTCACTATTCACTATAAAGGGACTCACTATGTCGATGACTAGTGAGCTCATTGGCAGAGGAAAGAAACGCTTTCGGACACTACCTGGCTCGTTTTGTCGCAGCTGTTAAGAGCGTCATAGCTGTTGCAAAATTAAATCTAACCTATTCAACTTCAGTTGAAGGACTTGGGCGTATTTCTGTAATAACCGAACGGAGTATATATTTCCCACTGTGTTTGTTTGTTACCATTATCGTTTAAATAATAAAATTTGCCATACATTTTTAATATCCTCATCTATTTTTTTTGTCCTCTAACTCATCATTATTCGTTTTAATAGTACCTAAATGTCCGTTTATATCCTGTGTACAAAAAAAAAAAAAAAAAAAAACATTTTCGCGCCTGAAGCTAATAAATGTCTCGTGCCTGTTTTTAAACTCCGTTGACTAAACGCAGCTCTTGTTCGGAGCTTTTCGGTTTGTGTGCAGTGCATGATGGGTTAGTGACCATCGGATGTTCACTACATTTCGCGGTGGATTGTGGGATGTAATGCGTTCACTACATAGGGGATAAAAATTCGGACAGCCCTACAAAATGGCGAACCCACTACATGGTGCACTATATAGTGAGTAGTGAGTGATTTCGGACACAGCCCTAGTCTTAATGATGGACCGAGCGCTCAGACGTGGAAATGCGTGGTATAAGTCATCGAAATTTTGTTCCTTGTTCGTTTCCACCGCGAGAGTTTTGCTACCAGCAAGAAAAAGTGTGAATTTTTGCACGGAAGATCACTTTTATACAAATTATTTCGGACCATATGGTCAATGCCTAATAATTAAAGTCAGCGACAAGCAACTGAATGTGAGCGTATGAGACAGCGCCCAGGATCCTCATGCCTTTGCCAGACATGGACAGACTATCTGCACTTAATCCTCATGATTGCTAAGTATTGAAAACCTGTGGGTGATATAGTGCCGCTTTATAAGTCACGCATTAAGAGTGGATGTCCTCCCAATATACAAACTGGCTGAATTCTTTGACACACCTTAAAAATGGATGCTATAGACCCAACAGACTTATTTAATAGATTAACTCAAATTAGCTGGGAACAGGGGCGTTACCAAGCGGGGGCAGGGGGAGGGCAGTGCCCACTCTGAGAAAAGCTCTGCCCACCCAATGAAAACTCAAGATAAAAAACTGATTTACTGCTATTTGACAGCAAACACGCGATATCCCACATGATTCACAGCCAGAGGTAGACAGCCATTAAGAGAGAGCTTTACATATGCTTCACCTATCTATCACTATGTGTGATTGGTGGATTCCTTTGCCAGTCTATTCTGATGTCAAACTAACCAATGGGCACTCTCGAATTACTAGGGACCCTCCCATTCTCTCAGACTGCCGTCTGCAGTCTGAGGTCACGTCTACACTGCTCATGTCCACCTTAATCCCTGAACGCTCTATCTCCCCTGATTCATCGTGGATCAACAGACTCGCCGGTCTCCTCCTTGTCGAACTGGTGCTTACATCCGTTTTCATTGAACCGAGTAGTAGCTTGCGGCTAGCGTCTGTGGTACAGCGGGATGTGTACATGTACATACATACAGTGTATATTCAAATATATAGGCTAGCTAACCTATTTTTTATTCGGCCAAAACATTCTTAAGCTTGACAAAGACGTGATATTTATTTGGGTGGCTACACACGTTCCTACAGCCAAAGTAAAAAAAAAAAAAAAAAAGCGTGAAAGACGGCGAGTTGCAATTCAGCTGCAGGAAGTGATTAGCTAGCAAACTGCGTATCAAAATGCTTTTGATTCAGCAAATAGTCTGGCGAGCAGTTTCTTTGTTTTACACAAGGGTAAAAACCCAGCCGTCACCCGCTCCACTACTGAATGATATCACATTAGCTGTGGGCAACAATCATTATTCAGAGCACGGTAGTAGCTACAGTCCCCAAGCTTCACTTTGCATGCTGGAAATCATTAATGCACGGAACTAAATAATGATCTCAGTCGAATCCTTCACAACTGCTGTAGCTGACAAGCCAAATATTTGCCACAAGAATATAGTCGACTGAAGCTGAGGTTTTTTCAAAAACCAGGATTACGATTATGCGCCTTTCAATATTCACTAATGCTACTGGTAAGCCCCTCCACTGCTCAATGTCAGCTTGTTCAAAAGTGCTAACGTTAGCCTGTATAACAGCTAAATGTGTGGGTTTCAGTATGTATCCCGTGTGTGACCGCAGATGGCCACTAATTACATGGCAAACGCTGGTAACTTCACCGGAAAACTAAACTGACCACTGGCTGACAATACTGCTTTTTGTTCGAAAAAAGGATACTTGTTGGACGGATCTTTGAACTGACATATCATATGTATAATGTATAATACAGTGGGATCGGGATGATCATCCCGTTCATCCGTCGGGCGCTTTTCTACAAAATGGTGTGAGCATAGGTATATCCTCTTGGGTGGATACTTCAGTCTTAGCGCGGCTAGCCACTCCAAGTGCCTACTCGCTGGCATAGAGTGTAGACTGTAAGGTGCTGGGCAAGGGCAATCTTTCCTAATCACCTTGTAAATAAGGCACTCTGTTTCCATACAAACGTTTTATGTTTTTTGAGTTGTTTGTACAACCAACAACGGAACAAGTGGAGCCTGAACGCATTCAGTCTGCCGATGTCTCTTCAGTACAGCGAGCAATGACCGGAAGTAGGAGACCGTCAGGGTTCTCATGGCGGCGCGCATCGTTAGAACAGGAATTAGGTGGTTTAAATGAAATAAGATCATTTGAAATATCTTTATGCAACTTCATTGCTACCAATGATCTTATTTCATTTAAACAGTTTAAACGATCATGAAACACATGCATTGCTTCCAACCCCTGAGTAAAGAAAAGCGTGAGAAGTCCAGAGTCATAACGCAGGTAAAACTGATAAACCTCCATGCACAAGGACTTCAGGTCCACATGAGAATCTCTTACATACGCTTTGATTGAATAATTGCTGACTACAGCAGGGGAATGTAAATATACCACTAAAACTCACGCGGAAAGCATGAGAGTTCACAGGTGTGCGTTATTAATGAAAACTGACCACACCTGTTAATGTTGAGTTTTCTGAGCTTTTGTAATGGTAATTTAAATGAATGATTGAAAACAGGTCATGACCATTATTTTCAAGGGATGGGTTTGAGCCGCCCCTATCGCCAGTTCACCAGCCGCCACTTAGATAGATAGAGATATATATATATATATATATATATATATATATATATATGCACGCTTCAAGATGTTGTGCATGTTGTATTTTACGCCGATTTATAGGTTCTTTTTTTACCCCCCCAAAGAGGACAAATGCCCACCCAAGCTTGGCATCCTGGCAACGCCTCTGCACCACCTCCAACACCATCATCAAAACCATCTCCTCCTCAAACATCTGCCCCTCAACCTGGAACATCTACAGCTCTCACTCCTTTACCAAGTATTCTACTACCTTCACCTGATAACCAACACTAACCCCATCTTAACCTCCACCTCGAAAACCATCAGCAAAACCAGCTCCATCTCCCAACTGCTCACCCACTGAAACCCACTGCTCCACAACCAACTACACCCTTAAAATCACTTAAAACACAACTGAAACAATTTCTGCTCTGACACTCTTACAACCTATGGTGTCACTATCAATCTTCCAAAAACTGCAACTCAACCTCCAAGCATCAGTTATACACAGCACTTACTCCAACACCTACCATTCTGCCACCAAGGCCTAAAACGCCACCCATGACTACACCTGCACCATATAAACATCCTCATCATTCTCAAGCAGCTACTGCATCGTGTGTGAAAACTGATGACAAGCTGCACTTTTTTTTCATTTCTGAGTCCAAGCAACAACATAATGTTAGCTACTATTATCGGTTTTAATATGTGTCAGTACTAAAACTATGTTCAGATTATCATGAGGTACACTGGGCGTGTAATTTGTTTGAATTTTTGACAAATGAAAGTATTTTCAATAAAATTCATGATTGAAAGCTCAAAGAATGTGTGATGTTAACTGTGCCCTAACTGCTAAAATTTTTTTGTACTAAGCTAACAACACCAATCACTGAACTGCTCTTACAAGATGAAACACACCGCACCAATCACTGAACTGCTCTTACAAGATGTAACACACCGCACCAATCACTGAACTGCTCTTACAAGATGTAACACACCACACCAATCACTGAACTGCTCTTACAAGATGTAACACACTAGCCTGGCACCGCCAGCCTTCGTACTTGCGCTTAATTTCATTTCGCTTCAGTACTCAGTTTGATCACTTGGAGCTCAGCCTCGTTTACCACGGCAGAAAATCCGCTGGACCAACCAGCGAACAGAAGGCGTGGCCGAGAGCCATGATGTAGCAGCTGCGCCGAGTTTGAAATTGTAGTCTCCGAAATCAACAATGGCTACAGACATAGATGCACAGGAGGCCATTCGCTCTGTCGTGGAGAAAATCCCGGGTATCAGCGACTTATAGCCAGAACAAGATGAATGTTTGATTAGTTTTTTGAATGGAAATGATGTTGTCGCGCTACTCCCTACAGATTGTCATATCTATTTAATAGCCATCATGAAATAGGCACCCTGTTCATCTCTGTGAGAGACAGCCGAACCACCTAAGCTAGCTTGTAGCTTCTAGTGTTACATTGCCCGCGAATTTAACACTATAAGTTAGCAGCGAACTTTTTAAAAGCCGTGTTTTTGTTTGTGTCACAAGACCTATTCACTGTCTCAGTGTTATGTTATTATCCATGAATGAAATGGCTGCTTAGAGCCAAACTGTGTTGCTATAAAGTTAGATAGCGAGCTCAGTATGATGTTAGCGCAAGTGTGGTTAACGGTTCAGTTTTCGTGTCAACGCAGATTTCGTCCTGATGTAAATAATGTGTTATTCTCGCCGATTCTGCTGTTGGTTTCGGGTCTCTTACATTTTTTTAAACAGCAGCAGTATCTGCAGGAAAAATGATAGCTCAACAGTTTGTTTCTTGTAAGGAGAACAGAAAGAGCACCTTTGGTTCTTTTAAATGAATGAGTGAATGCTAAAATTTGGTAGATGGGCATATGTATTAGTATAGTATTAACTTTAATGTACTGATCAGTTTGTTTTCGCTGCATTCCTGGTATGAAGGACTGTGTTTACAGCAGAAGTACTAGGCAGCTGAGCTGGCGCATAACATGCGTCATCGCCAAACGTTAGTGATTGATTTACGGGTACACCAATGACTTTAAACTTCAGACAAGCGCCCACCCACCAGGAAGTAAACACTTGCCAATCACGACTGTCCAGACTCTGTGTACGAAGCAAAGCGAAGAAGCAGAGTCTGGTTATACCAGGCTAGTTACAGACCGCACCAATCACTGAACTGCTCTTACAAGCTGTAACACACCGCATCAATCACTGAACTGCTCTTACAAGATGAAACACACTGCACCAATCACTGAACTGCTCTTACAAGATGTAACACACCGCACCAATCACTGAACTGCTCTTACAAGATGTAACACACCGCACCAATCACTGAACTGCTCTTACAAGATGTAACACACCGCACCAATCACTGAACTGCTCTTACAAGATGTAACACACCGCACCAATCACTGAACTGCTCTTACAAGATGTAACACACCGCACAATCACTGAACTGCTCTTACAAGATGTAACACACCGCACCAATCACTGAACTGCTCTTACAAGATGTAACACACCGCACCAATCACTGAACTGCTCTTACAAGATGTAACACACCGCACCAATCACTGAACTGCTCTTACAAGATGTAACACACCGCACCAATCACTGAACTGCTCTTACAAGATGAACTAACACAACCGCACCAATCACTGAACTGCTCTTACAAGATGTAACACACCGCACCAATCACTGAACTGCTCTACAAGATGTAACAAGATCACTGAACTGCTCACACACGCACCAATCACTGAACTGCTCTTACAAGATGTAACACACCGCACCAATCACTGAACTGAACTCTTACAAGATGTAACACACCGCACCAATCACTGAACTGCTCTTACAAGATGAAACACACCGCACCAATCACTGAACTGCTCTTACAAGATGTAAACACACCGCAAATCACTGAACTGCTCTTACAAGATGTAACACACCGCACCAATCACTGAACTGCAAGATGTAACACAATCACACTGAACTGCTCTTACAAGATGTAACAAGCACCAATCACTGAACTGCTCTTACAAGATGTAACACACCGCACCAATCACTGAACTGCTCTTACAAGATGTAACACACCGCACCAATCACTGAACTGCTCTTACAAGATGTAACACACCGCACCAATCACTGAACTGCTCTTACTGAACTGCACCAATCACTTAACTGCTCTTACAAGATGTAACACACCGCACCAATCACTGAACTGCTCTTACAAGATGTAACACACCGCACCAATCACTGAACTGCTCTTACAAGATGTAACACACCGCACCAATCACTGAACTGCTCTTACAAGATGTAACACACCGCACCAATCACTGAACTGCTCTTACAAGATGTAACACACCGCACCAATCACTGAACTGCTCTTACAAGATGTAACACACCGCACCAATCACTGAACTGCTCTTACAAGATGTAACACACCGCACCACTGAACTGCTCACAAGATGAACTGCACCAATCACTGAACTGCTCTTACAAGATGTAACACACCGCACCAATCACTGAACTGCTCTTACAAGATGTAACACACCGCACCAATCACTGAACTGCTCTTACAAGATGTAACACACCGCACCAATCACTGAACTGCTCTTACAAGATGTAACACACCGCACCAATCACCGAACTGCTCTTACAAGATGTAACACACCGCACCAATCACTGAACTGCTCTTACAAGATGTAACACACCGCACCAATCACTGAACTGCTCTTACAAGATGTAACACACTGCACCAATCACTGAACTGCTCTTACAAGATGTAACACACTGCACCAATCACTGAACTGCTCTTACAAGATGTAACACACCGCACCAATCACTGAACTGCTCTTACAAGATGTAACACTGAACCGATGTAACACACTGCACCAATCACTGAAAGATGTAACACACCGCACTAATCACTGAACTGCTCTTACAAGATGTAACACACCGCACCAATCACTGAACTGCTCTTACAAGATGTAACACACCGCACCAATCACTGAACTGCTCTTACAAGATGTAACACACCGCACCAATCACTGAACTGCTCTTACAAGATGTAACACACTGCACCAATCACTGAACTGCTCTTACAAGATGTAACACACTGCACCAATCACTGAACTGCTCTGTAACAAGATGAACTAAAGATGTACACACTGCACCAATCACTGAACTGCTCTTACAAGATGTAACACACCGCACCAATCACTGAACTGTTCTTACAAGATGTAACACACCGCACCAATCACTGAACTGTTCTACAAGATTACAAGATCACTGAACTGCTCTTACACACCGCACCAATCACTGAACTACTCTTACAAGATGTAACACACCACACCAATCACTGAACTGCTCTTACAAGATGAAACACACTGCACCAATCACTGAACTGCTCTTACAAGATGTAACACACCGCACCAATCACTGAACTGCTCTTACAAGATGAAACACACCGCACCAATCACTGAACTGCTCTTACAAGATGTGACAGACAGCACCAATCACTGAACTGCTCTTACAAGATGTAACACACTGCACCAATCACTGAACTGCTCTTACAAGATGTAACACACCGCACCAATCACTGAACTGCTCTTACAAGATGAAACACAGAGCACCAATCACTGAACTGCTCTTACAAGATGTGACAGACAGCACCAATCACTGAACTGCTCTTACAAGATGTAACACACCGCACCAATCACTGAACTGCTCTTACGAGACCTAACACACAATCCCATCACAGATTTGCTCTGTGGAGCAGAGTATCGACTTCACCATTGTTTGATTGTGGGGTGCGGTGCGGTTAAAAGAGCAGTCATCCCTGCAATTCCACATTATAACCAGTAGAGGGGAGCAGCTGCTCAGGGAGTAAGTGACTATAGGACATTCCCAACTCACCTGCTGCCCCTGGAGGACACAGGTTCTCTAAATATGTGTGCAGGACTAGGAAAAGGGGTCACTTGGGATTTTTTTCCATTCTGAGATTAATGGGGTCAAAGTTCAACCTGTTCAATCCCAGCACTACTGTACACACTTTTTACAACACTTTGCTGTGCACAAATTCGCCCAATTTTTTCTCAAAATGAAAAACTTGGATCACTCTTTGATTTTGTTGGAAAATCTCAATTTTCATAAAATGACCCAAGTGACCCCTTTTCCTAGTCCTGCACACATATAGACTTAAGGTTGACCCGAAGGAGAAGGATCAGTATGTTGTAAGTGTGTTGCTCCTACAGTGAGCACAGCTCAGCCAATGGCTATTCAGTACTTCTGCCTGCATTGCTGCACAGATCGCACAGTTTAACAATCAGGGGTGTGTTTCCCGAAATCACAGATGCTAACTTTTGTTAAGGATTATATTTCAATATTTCTCATCATATTCATCAGTAAATCAGTGACTATAATCAATAATCATAATCAGTTACCATATTATGTAAGCAGCAGTAACACACACGCACACACACAGACACACATACAACAAACACATACAAGCAGTTCACATGCACTTAAGCAGTTGGCTTCTGTAGCTTTGATTGACATCTGTTCAGTTGATTCAGGCAATATCTGCTCAGTCATCAGCATTATTCACCATCATTCATCAGAAATCATATAGTTATGCTGCTCCAGTATTACACTGGAACAGGGTTGTTATCTTTTGTTGCAGTTTTCAAGGCAAGTTGGCAGTGTTTTGGTTTGCCTGTCCCTGGGACGACCTGTGACCCAACAATGAAGTTGCCTTGGAGCAGTTATTTTGCAAAGGATGCCAACCAACGAGAAAAGAGAAAAAAAACTAACATGCAGACACCACTTAATTGTACCATTGAAAAACAAGTAAGAAGCAGACATTACGTTATTGAACCATTGTAGCGAGAGAGGGCGGAAAAACCATATTTGGAAGATATTTCCTGTGATGAAGGTATAAAACTGGGTGTGCAAAGCAGAATGGCAGTTCTTCTTGCACAAAAAGAACTCTGCTTTATATTCATCAATATGCCTCAATAAAGCCTAATTTTCTGAAGAATCTGTCTCTGTCCAATTGCTTGAGGATGGGGGAACATCATTATATGAAAATATTTCTGAATAAAAATCATGACACTTACATAGTTGGGCCAATTGACTATGAATGGACAAGCTATCTAATTTGCTAACTCAGAAACTACGCTTTTGGGAAACGCACCCCAGGATGATTCCTCAGTTAAGTGGGGAGTGCGACCTCTGAATGCAACACCAACCTAGAATATAAAAACTAGTGTGCAAAAGCAGCTTATTACAGGGCTTACTATAATACAGTGTGTAAGAGCTGTGTTTTACAGGGCTTACTATTATACAGTGTGTAAGAGCTGTGTATTATAGGGCTTACTATAATACAGTGTGTAAGAGCTGTGTTTTACAGGGCTTACTATAATACAGTGTGTAAGAGCTGTGTTTTACAGGGCTTACTATTATACAGTGTGTAAGAGCTGTGTATTATAGGGCTTACTATAATACAGTGTGTAAGAGCTGTGTTTTACAGGGCTTACTATAATACAGTGTGTAAGAGCTGTTTATTTCAGCGCTAACTGCGTGTAAGAGCTGTGTATGTCAGGGCTTACTATAATACAGTGTGTAAGAGCTGTGCATGACAGGGCAAACTATAATACAGTGTGTTAGAGTTGTGTTTTACAGGGCTTACTATAATACAGTGTGTTAGAGCTGTGTATTACAGGGCTTACTATAATACAGGATGTAAGAGCTGTGTATGACAGGGTTTACTATAATACAGCGTGTAAGAGCTGTGTATTACAGGGCTGACTATAATACAGTGTGTAAGAGCTGTGCATGACAGGGCTAACTATAATACAGTGTGTAAGAGCTGTGTATGTCAGGGCTTACTATAATACAGTGTGTAAGAGCTGTGTATGTCAGGGCTTACTATAATACAGTGTGATAGATTTGTGTTTTACAGGACTTACTATAATGCAGTGTGTGAGAGCTGTGTATTACAGGGCTTATTATAATACAGTGTGTAAGAGCTGTGTATGTCAGGGCTTACTATAATACAGTGTGTAAGAGCTGTGCATGACAGGGCAAACTATAATACAGTGTGTTAGAGTTGTGTTTTACAGGGCTTACTATAATACAGTGTGTTAGAGCTGTGTATTACAGGGCTTACTATAATACAGGATGTAAGAGCTGTGTATGACAGGGTTTACTATAATACAGTGTGTAAGAGCTGTGTATTACAGGGCTGACTATAATACAGTAAGAGCTACAGGGCTAACTATAATACAGTGTGTAAGAGCTGTGTATGACAGGGCTTACTATAATACAGTGTGTAAGAGCTGTGTATGACAGGGCTTACAGGGAGCTGTGTAACTATAATACAGTGTGTGTGAGAGCTGTGCATGACAGGGCAAACTATAATACAGTGTGTAAGAGCTGACACAGGGCTAACTATAATTCAGTGTGTATTGAGCTGTGTATGTCAGGGCTTACTATAATACAGTGTGTAAGAGCTGTGTATGACAGGGCTTACTATAATACAGTGTGAAAGAGCTGTGTATGACAGGGCTTACTATAATACAGTGTGTAAGAGCTGTGTATGACAGGGCAAACTATAATACAGTGTGTAAGAGCTGTGCATGACAGGGCTAACTATAATACAGTGTGTAAGAGCTGTGTATATCAGGGCTTACTATAATACAGTGTGTAAGAGCTGTGTATGACAGGGCTTACTATAATACAGTGTGTAAGAGCTGTGTATGACAGGGCTCACTATAATACAGTTTGTAAGAGCTGTGTATGAAAGGGCTTACTATAATACAGTGTGTACGAGCTGTGTATGTCAGGGCTTACTATAATACAGTGTGTAAGAGCTGTGCATGACAGGGCAAACTATAATACAGTGTGTTAGAGTTGTGTTTTACAGGGCTTACTATAATACAGTGTGTTAGAGCTGTGTATTACAGGGCTTACTATAATACAGGATGTAAGAGCTGTGTATGACAGGGTTTACTATAATACAGTGTGTAAGAGCTGTGTATTACAGGGCTGACTATAATACAGTGTGTAAGAGCTGTGCATGACAGGGCTAACTATAATACAGTGTGTAAGAGCTGTGTATGTCAGGGCTTACTATAATACAGTGTGTAAGAGCTGTGTATGACAGGGCTAACTATAATACAGTGTGTAAGAGCTGTGTATGACAGGGCAAACTATAATACAGTGTGTGAGAGCTGTGCATGACAGGGCAAACTATAATACAGTGTGTAAGAGCTGTGCATGACAGGGCTAACTATAATTCAGTGTGTATTGAGCTGTGTATGTCAGGGCTTACTATAATACAGTGTGTAAGAGCTGTGTATGACAGGGCTTACTATAATACAGTGTGTAAGAGCTGTGTATGACAGGGCTTACTATAATACAGTGTGTAAGAGCTGTGTATGACAGGGCAAACTATAATACAGTGTGTAAGAGCTGTGCATGACAGGGCTAACTATAATACAGTGTGTAAGAGCTGTGTATATCAGGGCTTACTATAATACAGTGTGTAAGAGCTGTGTATGACAGGGCTTACTATAATACAGTGTGTAAGAGCTGTGTATGACAGGGCTCACTATAATACAATTTGTAAGAGCTGTGTATGAAAGGGCTTACTATAATACAGTGTGTAAGAGCTGTGTATGTCAGGGCTAACTATAATACAATGTGTAAGAGCTGTGTATGACAGGGCTAACTATAATACAGTGTGTAAGAGCTGTGTATGACAGGGCTAACTATAATACAGTGTGTAAGAGCTGTGTATGACAGGGCTGACTATAATACAGTGTGTAAGAGCTGTGTATGACAGGGCTTACTATAATACAGTGTGTAAGAGCTGTGTATGACAGGGCTCACTATAATACAGTTTGTAAGAGCTGTGTATGACAGGGCTTACTATAATACAGTGTGTAAGAGCTGTGTATGTCAGGGCTTACTATAATACAGTGTGTCAGAGCTGTGTTTTACAGGGCTTACTATAATACAGTGTGTTAGAGTTGTGTTTTACAGGGCTTACTATAATACAGTTTGTAACAGCCGTGTATTACAGGGCTAACTATACTGCAGCGTGCTATATGTTTGACAGGGTTTACCATGGTACAGCGTGTTAGACATGAGTATGACAGGATTAACATAGCATATACTATGGCACTAATGAAATGGTGCCCAAAAAATTGTGTTCCATGTAAGACTAGTACTGAGTTTGATTTTTCATTTTTTAATTGAACCACTATTATTCAAATGAAGAAAAAAAAACCCTTTCAAATGGTAGGATTGTAGTCACACATGTCCCTGTCAAAAGATTCACATGGATCTGATATGCGGCCGTCACCGACCACCAGACCAGTAGTCCTAGATCCTGCTATTATCACTTTAAATGACATTCATGCTGTGAATGCATCTTACAACTTACAAAGTACATGATATATCTAAAATATTTACAACAGAATGGCTACCTTTGGAACTTAAATCTGTGCTTTTTCATAAAAGAAATAACGTTTAACAATGGAAATCTATGTTGTAGTCTACTGGAGATGTCTAGCTACTTGATAGGCCTAGCTACCAAGCCAAGCCACTGAATTTCTCGGCGCCAATTTCTTCAAGAAAAAACAATCTGGCTCATTCGATGGTTGAAAAAAAAAACCTAAGAAAATCAAAAAAAATTCTGGCTCTGAAATTGTGCGAAAAAAAAAAATTCTGTCATAACCGAATCCTCCTGTGCCCCATCAAAGACAAGTCTAAGAGCGTTATGCTCAAGCCTTTACTTTGTCTTATGTTCACCTGGAAGGTTCCGGATGAAATTGGAACTGGCTCCCTTGAGCTCACTGAGTTTCGGGAATGCTGAGCTACAGAATTTCTATTGTGCCCAATGTTTGTTTTTCCTTCCCTCCTCATAATCTTTGTGATTGTACAATACAAATTTAATTGTCCAAAAAGTTGAAGACATTGTAAAAGATAAACAGTTGACCATGCGGTACTTTGACATTTGGAGCTCCAAGACCATTAAGATGTTATTACTGTAATAATGGTAGCATAATACTAATATTATGTCTTTGGATTGAATTGTGGCGATTCAAGCAAAATGTAATAGCGCCTTTGTGTCTTTACATCACCAAATTTAGCGACTTCGATCCAGCCTCGGCCCAAATGGCGGAGGCCAGACAGCCCAGGGCTGAGTCAGAGTCGGAGTCACAGCATTCTGAGGCCGAGGCCAAGGCCAGCTTCGAGTCCTGCAACACTGCTGAACTGGAGTTTCAAGTGTAGCTCAACTGGTTTGCCACCCTGCCATGCCAATTGGGGAGTTAAGTACAGAGCTGAAATAAAATAGTACACTAGTGCATGTCCTTAAGATCAGATCTTGTATGCAAAGTTCAATCAAATTTGATGGATATTTGAAACCCCTAGAAGTCATTAGTCATTAAAATAGGTCTGTATGTGTGCAGGAATGTGAAAGGTCACAAAACGGCCATTTTTCAGAAATCGTCAAAACCTGTCATTCATAAGTTGAGACATGTTGCTTATTACTTCCATTTCAAGTTACAGCTCTTTATCTATATTAGAAAGGTGGAAACAGGACAACTCAGTTTTTCAGTATGACTGCCCTGCCACGTCCAGTGCTTGGGCTGCGGGCCTGACGTGTGAGCCCAAGGTCGTTTATATGCTGAAGATGCTGCACATCAGGATATATCTAATTTGATCAATATTTGTCACCACTAGAAGCTGAGGGTCGAATTGTTTACGGATGACAAATCATAGACAACCAGGTTTACACTATCTTAATAACTCAGCTGGTCAATGACCAGATTAGCTGACAAAAATGATGACTTGCTTCTGGGTTTTGGGACCAATGACTGTGGCAGTCATCATGAGTGACATCACCACGCTCGGATGTACAGACCAGTCTGTGAGTATTTGGATCGTCACTGTAAACATCTGTGTAATTCTTAAGTAGATCATCTGATATGGAGGTACAGTAATTGCCCTCCATATAAAGGCTGGCTCGTTGCACTGTAACCCCTCTCTCACTTTCATTTCAATTTGCTAAAGCACAGCTCTATTAAACCTTGTCACAGGCCAGTCCTGAGGGGCTGTAATGTATGGCTGTGCTGTAAAAGTCCACACACATCATTCCAACAGATCTTTCTGCAAACTGACCCAACTCCTGCAGTGCACTAGTTTTACTCCTGCAGTGCAGTGCACTAGTTTTACTCCTGCAGTGTAGTGCTCTAGTTTTACTCCTGCAGTGCAGTGCACTAGTTTTACTCCTGCAGTGCAGTGCACTAGTTTGACTCCTGCAGTGCAGTGCACTAGTTTTACTCCTGCAGTGTAGTGCTCTAGTTTTACTCCTGCAGTGCAGTGCACTAGTTTTACTCCTGCAGTGTAGTGCTCTAGTTTTACTCCTGCAGTGCAGTGCACTAGTTTTACTCCTGCAGTGCAGTGCACTAGTTTGACTCCTGCAGTGCAGTGCACTAGTTTTACTCCTGCAGTGTAGTGCTCTAGTTTTACTCCTGCAGTGCAGTGCACTAGTTTTACTCCTGCAGTGTAGTGCTCTAGTTTTACTCCTGCAATGCAGTGCACTAGTTTTACTCCTGCAGTGCAGTGCACTAGTTTTACTCCTGCAGTGCAGTGCACTAGTTTTACTCCTGCAGTGCACTAGTTTTTCATGCTTCTGCCCATCTCTGAAACACAAACAGTAAACATCAAGTCTAAAATGTATTTGCAGTCTTGGCATATTCATGAGAGAAATACACAATTAATACATGATAACGTAATAAGGATATCCTTGTGAAATAAAAAACATTAAACTAATGTCAGAGCCTGAATTACAGAAGCCTGAGCGTGAACATCACAATGATTTAACAAGATATGGGCTGCATTTTCCAAATCTGTGTAAGACTCAATAATATACAGTAACTCAATGACAGGCCATTGGTCTTGATGGTCGGGATGAGTTCTGACTGAGACACAAATTTTGAAGAACTCCAGCAGGATTTTTACATTGTACAGGATACTCAGAGTGATAGGAGTTTATTCTGAGACTCCTTCAGCAGCCTCTCAAACTCCTTACCTGTCTTGTTTCCGGACCTTCTGCACGCTCGCGGCAGCAGTGTGCAGGTGCTCTGTGGAGGGAGGGGGGGAGGTGGGGGGTGGGGTGCTGCTCTGTGCAGCCGTATGGGGAGGCGAGGGGGGGAAGCAGGAAGGCTGTGTCACGCGAGGCTGCGTGTGGCTGTGTTGCTCCCTGCCAGAACCTCTCACTCTCGCTCTCAGACTCTCTCCCCGGGCTATACCCCCCCCCGCCCCAAACCGCACGCACGGATGGTTTGAATAAAGCACGTTGGGATGAGAGCGGGAGGAGTGATGGTTTATTTCGCCTAAATAACCTGATCCTGCAAGCTGGGGAAGTGCGGCGCGGTGCCGAGGATACGCTGGGGCCTCTTGGCCGCTTTTCTCACCCCATTCCGGAACATTCCGGGAAGGACACGCTGCAGCGCTCCCTCTTTCCAAGGCCACTGGAAAACAAGCCCAACCACAGAGCTCTTCTCTGATTGGCTGAAACACATCCGTCACCCTCTCTGACCTCTATGTTTCCCTGGACCGGCCATGTTACGAGTAAGCCTCAGTGTGAGAGTGTTGTATGTTTGCACATGTATTTGCATCACACTTGTCTGTGTGTGCATATGCAAATTTATTTATTTATTTGCATCTGTTTTGCACTTTCCGACTCCCGATACACACCTTTTGCACCTAACCTTTAGCGCGTTGCTGATGCTTGTTCCTGGCTGAGCTAATCTACATTCTCCTCAGCTGGAGCAGTTCTTGGATCTGGACCTCATGGATGTCTCTGATCCACAAAGACCCAGTCAAACAACAGGAATCTGGACTCATTAACCAGAATGCCTTAGGGCAGTGAAGGGGGTAATGTAGCATTCTTGGCTCCAAGTAATATCGCCGAATAGCTCTGTAGATAGAACCTGACACTTGGGCCAGTTAAATCAGACTCTGTAGATAGAACCCGACACTTGATGGTACACATGCTGTATTGTGAATCAGACATTTGGCTACACTATGCTTTTACATTCTCACAGTGATGGTACACAGTGTGATGTACATTCTCACAGTGATGGTACACTATGCTGTACATTCTCACAGTGCTGGTACACAGTGCTGTACATTCTCACAGTGCTGGTACACAGTGCTGTACATTCTCACAGTGCTGGTACACAGTGCTGTACATTCTCACAGTGCTGGTACACCGTGCTGTACATTCTCACAGTGATGGTACACTATGCTGTACATTCTCACAGTGCTGGTACACCGTGCTGTACATTCTCACAGTGATGGTACACCGTGCTGTACATTCTCACAGTGCTGGTACACCGTGCTGTACATTCTCACAGTGATGGTACACAGTGCTGTACATTCTCACAGTGATGGTACACAATGCTGTACATTCTCACAGTGATGGTACACTATGCTGTACATTCTCACAGTGATGGTACACCGTGCTGTACATTCTCACAGTGATGGTACACCGTGCTGTACATTCTCACAGTGATGGTAAACCGCGGCTGTACATTCTCACAGTGATGGTACACCGTGCTGTACATTTCTCACAGTGATGGTACACACAGTGATGGTACTGTGTACATTCTCACAGTGATGGTACAGTGATGATGGTACACAATGCTGTACATTCTCACAGTGATGGTACACTATGCTGTACATTCTCACAGTGATGGTACACTATGCTGTACATTCTCACAGTGATGGTACACTATGCTGTACATTCTCACAGTGATGGTACACTATGCTGTACATTCTCACAGTGATGGTACACTATGCTGTACATTCTCACAGTGATGGTACAATACTGTACATTCTCACAGTGATGGTACACCGTGATGTACATTCTCACAGTGATGGTATACCGTGCTGTACATTCTCACAGTGATGGTACACCGTGCTGTACATTCTCACAGTGATGGTACACCGTGATGTACATTCTCACAGTGATGGTATACCGTGCTGTACATTCTCACAGTGATGGTACACGTGCTGTGCATTCTCACAGTGATGGTACATTGTACATTCTCACAGTGATGGTATACCGCGGCTGTACATTCTCACAGTGATGGTACACCGTGATGTGCATTCTCACAGTGATGGTACACCGTGATGTACATTCTCACAGTGATGGTACACCGTGCTGTACATTCTCACAGTGATGGTACACCATGCTGTGCATTCTCACAGTGATGGTACACCGTGATGTACATTCTCACAGTGATGGTACACTATGCTGTACATTCTCACAGTGATGGTACACCATGCTGTACATTCTCACAGTGATGGTACACCGTGATGTACATTCTCACAGTGATGGTACACTATGCTGTACATTCTCACAGTGATGGCATTCTGGTACACCATGATGTACATTCTCACAGTGCTGGTACACCGTGATGTACATTCTCACAGTGCTGGTACACTATGCTGTACATTCTCACAGTGATGGTACACCGTGCTGTACATTCTCACAATGATGGTACACCGTGCTGTACATTCTCACAGTGATTGTACACCATGCTGTACATTCTCACAGTGCTGGTACACCGTGCTGTACATTCTCACAGTGATGGTACACCGTGCTGTACATTCTCACAGTGATGGTAAACCGTGCTGTACATTCTCACAGTGATGGTACACCGTGCTGTACATTCTCACAGTGATGGTACACCGTGCTGTACATTCTCACAGTGATGGTAAACCGTGCTGTACATTCTCACAGTGATGGTACACCGTGGTATACATTCTCACAGTGATGGTACACAATGCTGTGCATTCTCACAGTGATGGTACACAATGCTGTACATTCTCACAGTGATGGTACACCGTGCTGTACATTCTTACAGTGCTGGTACACCGTGATGTACATTCTCACAGTGATAGTACACCGTGCTGTACATTCTCACAGTGATGGTACACTATACTGTACATTCTCACAGTGATGGTACACTATGCTGTACATTCTCACAATGATGGTACACTATACTGTACATTCTCACAGTGATGGTACACTATGCTGTACATTCTCACAGTGATGGTATACCTTGCTGTACATTCTCACAGTGATGGTACACCGTGCTGTGCATTCTCACAGTGATGGTACGCCGTGATGTACATTCTCACAGTGATGGTATACCGTGCTGTACATTCTCACAGTGATGGTACAACGTGCTGTGCATTCTCACAGTGATGGTACACCGTGATGTACATTCTCACAGTGATGGTATACCGTGCTGTACATTCTCACAGTGATGGTACACCGTGCTGTGCATTCTCACAGTGATGGTACACCGTGATGTACATTCTCACAGTGATGGTATACCGTGCTGTACATTCTCACAGTGATGGTACACCGTGCTGTGCATTCTCACAGTGATGGTACACCGTGATATACATTCTCACAGTGATGGTACACCGTGCTGTACATTCTCACAGTGATGGTACACCGTGCTGTACATTCTCACAGTGATGGTACACCATGCTGTGCATTCTCACAGTGATGGTACACCGTGATGTACATTCTCACAGTGATGGTACACTATGCTGTACATTCTCACAGTGATGGCACACCTTGCTGTACATTCTCACAGAGCTGGTACACCGTGATGTACATTCTCACAGTGATGGTACACTATGCTGTACATTCTCACAGTGATGGTACACTATACTCTACATTCTCACAGTGCTGGTACACTATGCTGTACATTCTCACAGTGATGGTATTCTCACAGTGATGGTACACCATGCTGTGCATTCTCACAGTGATGGTACACCGTGATGTACATTCTCACAGTGATGGTACACTCTGTACATTCTCACAGTGATGGCACACCTTGCTGTACATTCTCACAGTGCTGGTACACTTATGATGTACATTCTCACAGTGATGGTACACTATGCTGTACATTCTCACAGTGATGGTACACTATGCTGTACATTCTCACAGTGATGGTACACTATGCTGTACATTCTCACAGTGATGGTACACCGTGATGTACATTCTCACAGTGATGGTACATTCTCACAGTGCTGTACATTCTCACCGTGATGGTACACTGTGCTGTACATTCTCACAGTGATTGTACACCGTGCTGTACATTCTCACAGTGATGGTACACCGTGCTGTACATTCTCACAGTGATGGTACACTATGTGCTGTACATTCTCACAGTGATCACACCGTGATAGTACATTCTCACAGCTGATACACCATCTGTACATTGACAGTGATAGTACACCGTGCTGTACATTCTCACAGTGATGGTACACCGCGCTGTACATTCTCACAGTGATGGTACACCGTGCTGTACATTCTCACAGTGATGGTACACCGTGCTGTACATTCTCACAGTGATTGTACACCGTGCTGTACATTCTCACAGTGATGTACACCGTGCTGTACATTCTCACAGTGATAGTACATTACATTCTCACAGAGATGGTACACCGTGCTGTACATTCTCACAGTGATGGTACACCTTGCTGTACATTCTCACAGTGATGGTTCACTATGCTGTACATTCTCACAGTGATTGTACACGTGCTGTACATTCTCACAGTGATGGTACACCGTGCTGTGCATTCTCACAGTGATGGTACACCGTGATGTACATTCTCACTGTGATGGTATACTGTGCTGTACATTCTCACAGTGATGGTACACCGTGCTGTGCATTCTCACAGTGATGGTACACCGTGATGTACATTCTCACAGTGATGGTACACCGTGCTGTACATTCTCACAGTGATGGTACACCGTGATGTACATTCTCACAGTGATGGTACACCATGCTGTGCATTCTCACAGTGATGGTACACCGTGATGTACATTCTCACAGTGATGGTACACTATGCTGTACATTCTCACAGTGATGGCACACCGTGCTGTACATTCTCACAGTGCTGGTACACCGTGATGTACATTCTCACAGTGATGGTATACCTTGCTGTACATTCTCACAGTGATGGTACACCGTGCTGTGCATTCTCACAGTGATGATACACCGTGATGTACATTCTCACAGTGATGGTATACCGTGCTGTACATTCTCACAGTGATGGTACAACGTGCTGTGCATTCTCACAGTGATGGTACACCGTGATGTACATTCTCACAGTGATGGTATACCGTGCTGTACATTCTCACAGTGATGGTACACCGTGCTGTGCATTCTCACAGTGATGGTACACCGTGATGTACATTCTCACAGTGATGGTATACCGCGGCTGTACATTCTCACAGTGATGGTACACCGTGCTGTGCGTTCTCACAGTGATGGTACACCGTGATGTACAAAACCCAAAACCAGTGAAGTTTGCACGTTGTGTAAATCGTAAATAAAAACAGAATACAATGATTTGCAAATCCTTTTCAACCTATATTCAATTGAATACACTGCAAAGACAAGTTACTTAATGTTCGAACAGGTAAACTTTTGTAATTTTTGCAAATATTAGCTCATTTGGAATTTGATGCCTGCAACATGTTTCAAAAAAGCTGGCACAAGTGGCAAAAAGACTGAGAGAGTTGAGGAATGCTCATCAAACACTTATTTGGAACATCCCACAGGTGAACGGGCTAATTGGGAACAGGCGGGTGCCATGATTGGGTATAAAAGCAGCTTCCCTGAAATGCTCAGTCATTCACAAACAAGAATGGGGCGAGGGTCACCACTTAGTGAACAAATGCGTGAGCTGATTGTCGAACAGTTTAAAAACAACATTCCTCAACGAGCTATTGCAAGAAATTTAGGATTTCATCATCTACGGTCCGTAATATCGCAAAAAGGTTCAGAGAATCTGGAGAAATCACTGCACGAAGTTTACAAGGCCGAAAACCAACATTGAATGCCCGTGACCTTCGATCCTCAGGCGGTACTGCATCAAAACCGACATCAGTGTGTAAAGGACATCACCACATGAGCTCAGGAACACTTCAGAAAACCACTGTCAGTAACTACAGTTCGTCGCTACATCTGCAAGTGCAAGTTAAAACTCTACAATGCAAAGCGAAAGCCATTTATCAACAGCACCCAGAAACGCCGCCGGCCGCTGGGCCCCCAGCTCATCTAAGATGGACTGATGCAAAGTGGAAAAGTGTTCTGTGGTCTGACGAGTCCACATTTCAAATTGTTTTTGGAAACTGTGGACGCTGTGGTGTCCTCCGGACCAAAGAGGAAAAGAACCATCCGGACTGTTATAGGCGCAAAGTTCAAAAGCCAGCATCTGTGATGGTATGGGGGTGTATTAGTGCCCAAGGCATGGGCAACTTACACATATGTGAAGGCACCATTAATGCTGAAAGGTACATACAGGTTTTGGAGCAACATATGTTGCCATCCAAGCAATGTCTTTTTCATGGACGCCCCTGCTTATTTCAGCAAGACAATGCCAAGCCACATTCTGCACGTGTTACAACAGCATGGCTCCGTAGTAAAAGAGTGCGGGTACTAGACTGGCCTGCCTGTAGTCCAGACCTGTCTCCCATTGAAAATGTGTGGCGATTATGAAGCGTAAAATACGACAACGGAGACCCCGGACTGTTGAACAACTTAAGCTGTACATCAAGCAAGAATGGGAAAGAGTTCCACCTGAAAAGCTTCAAAATTGGTCTCCTCAGTTCCCAAACGCTTTTACTGAGTGTCGTTAAAAGGAAAGGTGATGTAACACAGTGGTAAAAGGCCCCTGTGCCAACTTTTTTGCAATGTGTTGCTGCCTTTAAATTCTAAGTTAATGATTATTTGCAAAAAAAAAAAAATAAAGTTTCTCAGTTTGAACATTAAACATCTTGTCTTTGCAGTGTATTCAATTGAATATAAGTTGAAAAGGATTTGCAAATCATTGTATTCTGTTTTTATCTACGATTTACATAACGTGCCAACTTCACTGGTTTTGGGTCGTACATTCTCACAGTGATGGTACACCGTGCTGTACATTCTCACAGTGATGGTACACCATGCTGTACATTCTCACAGTGCTGGTACACCGGGATGTACATTCTCACATTGATGCTACACTATACTGTACATTCTCACCGTGCTAGTACACCGTGCTGTACATTCTCACCGTGATGGTACACCGTGCTGTACATTCTCACAGTGATTGTACACCGTGCTGTACATTCTCACAGTGATGGTATACCATGCTGTACATTCTCACAGTGATGGTACACTATGCTGTACATTCTCACAGTGATAGTACACCGTGCTGTACATTCTCACAGTGCTGGTACACCGTGCTGTACATTCTCACAGTGATAGTACACCGTGCTGTACATTCTCACAGTGCTGGTACACCGTGCTGTACATTCTCACAGTGATTGTACACCGTGCTGTGCATTCTCACAGTGATGGTACACCGTGCTGTACATTCTCACAGTGATTGTACACCGTGCTGTACATTCTCACAGTGATGGTGCACCGTGCTGTACATTCTCACTGAGATGGTACACCGTGCTTTAGATTCTCACTGTGATGATACACCTTGCTGTACATTCTCACAGTGATGGTTCACTATGCTGTACATTCTCACAGTGATTGTACACCGTGCTGTACATTCTCACAGTGATGGTACACCGTGCTGTGCATTCTCACAGTGATGGTACACCGTGATGTACATTCTCACAGTGATGGTATACTGTGCTGTACATTCTCACAGTGATGGTACACCGTGCTGTGCGTTCTCACAGTGATGGTACACCGTGATGTACATTCTCACAGTGATGGTACACCGTGCTGTACATTCTCACAGTGATGGTACACCGTGCTGTACATTCTCACAGTGATGGTACACCATGCTGTGCATTCTCACAGTGATGGTACACCGTGATGTACATTCTCACAGTGATGGTACACTATGCTGTACATTCTCACAGTGATGGCACACCGTGCTGTACATTCTCACAGTGCTGGTACACCGTGATGTACATTCTCACAGTGATGGTACACTATGCTGTACATTCTCACAGTGATGGTACACCGTGCTGTACATTCTCACAGTGCTGGTACACCGTGATGTACATTCTCACAGTGATGGTACACTATACTGTACATTCTCACAGTGCTGGTACACTATGCTGTACATTCTCACAGTGATGGTACACCGTGCTGTACATTCTCACAATGATGGTACACCGTGCTGTACATTCTCACAGTGATTGTACACCGTGCTGTACATTCTCACAGTGCTGATACACCGGGATGTACATTCTCACATTGATGCTACACTATACTGTACATTCTCACCGTGCTAGTACACCGTGCTGTACATTCTCACCGTGATGGTACACCGTGCTGTACATTCTCACAGTGATGGTATACCATGCTGTACATTCTCACAGTGATGGTACACTATGCTGTACATTCTCACAGTGATAGTACACCGTGCTGTACATTCTCACAGTGCTGGTACACCGTGCTGTACATTCTCACAGTGATAGTACACCGTGCTGTACATTCTCACAGTGCTGGTACACCGTGCTGTACATTCTCACAGTGATTGTACACCGTGCTGTGCATTCTCACAGTGATGGTACACCGTGCTGTACATTCTCACAGTGATTGTACACCGTGCTGTACATTCTCACAGTGATGGTGCACCGTGCTGTACATTCTCACTGAGATGGTACACCGTGCTTTACATTCTCACTGTGATGGTACACCTTGCTGTACATTCTCACAGTGATGGTTCACTATGCTGTACATTGTCACAGTGATTGTACACCGTACTGTACAGTCTCACAGTGATGGTACACAATTCTGTACATTCTCACAGTGATGGTACACCATGCTGTACATTCTCACAGTGATGGTATACCGTGCCGTACATTCTCACAGTGATGGTATACCATGCTGTACATTCTCACTGAGATGGTACACTGTGCTGTACATTCTCACAGTGATGGTACACCCTGCTGTACATTCTCACAGTGATGGGACACTATGCTGTACATTCTCACCGTGATGGTACACCGTGCTGTACAAGTGTTTCCCACAGAATTTTTGGAGACGATGGGGGCACATGTGTGGTGGCAGACTGATGTCTGGAGGGGGTCATTCTCATTCTATTGAGCGGGGAGGTAGAGTTGATTCTCATTCTGTTGAGTGGGGGGGCAGAGATGATTCTCATTCTGTTGAGCGGGGGGGGAGTGATGATTCTCATTTTGTTGAGCGGGGGGAGATTATTCTCATTTTGATTGCGGAGGGGGGGCGGATTGAGCAAATTGCGCGTCTTCCGGTACATTTCCTATTTTTCCGTTTTTTTTTTTTTTTTTAAATGTGCGCCTGTAATCTCAACACGCGGCATTTGCTCATATTGAGACTATGGTGGGGTAAATTAGACTATGGCGGGCCGCCATAGTCTTGTCAATGTATGGGAAACACTGTGTACACTCTCACAGTGATGGGACACCGTGCTGTACATTCTCACAGTAATGGTACACCGTGCTGTACATTCTCACAGTGATGGTACACCATGCTGTACATTCTCACAGTGATGGTACACCGTGCTGTACATTCTCACAGTGATGGTACACCATGCTGTACATTCTCACAGTGATGGTACACCGTGCTGTACATTCTCACAGTGATGGTACATTATGCTGTACATTCTCACAGTGCTGGTACACCGCTATACATTCTCATACATTCTCACCGTGATGGTACACCGTGCTGTACATTCTCACAGTGATGGTACACTAAGCTGTTCATTGTCACAGTGCTGGTACACCGTGCTGTACATTCTTTCCATGATGGTACGATATGCTGTACATTCTCACAGTGATAGTACACCGTGCTGTACATTCTCACAGTGATGGTACACCATGTTGTACATTCTCACAGTGATGGTACACCATGCTGTACATTCTCACAGTGATAGTACACCGTGCTGTACATTCTCACAGTGCTGGTACACCGTGCTGTACATTTTCACAGTGATTGTACATCGTGCTGTACATTCTCACAGTGATGGTACACCGTGCTGTACATTCTCACAGCGATGCTATACTGTGCTGTACATTCTCACAGTGATGGTATACCATGCTGTACATTCTCACTGAGATGGTACACCGTGCTGTACATTCTCACAGTGATGGTACACCCTGCTGTACATTCTCACCGTGATGGTACACCGTGCTGTACCAGTGTTTCCCACAGAATTTTTGGAGACGATGGGGGCACATGTGTGGTGGCAGACTGATGTCTGGTGGGGGTCATTCTCATTCTATTGAGCGGGGCGGTAGAGTTAATTCTCATTCTGTTGAGTGGGGGGGCAGAGATGATTCTCATTCTGTTGAGCGGGGGGGAGTGATGATTCTCATTTTGTTGAGCGGGGGAGATTATTCTCATTCTGATTGGCGGAGGGGGGGATTGAGCAAATTGCGATCTTCCGTACATTTTTCTTATTTTTCCCTTTTTTTTTTTTTTTTTTTTTTTGTGTGCATGTAATCTCAACATGCGGCATTTGCTCATATTGAGACTATGGTGGGGTAAATTAGACTATGGCGGGCCGCCATAGTCTCGTCAATGTATGGGAAACACGGTGTACACTCTCACAGTGATGGGACACCATGCTGTACATTCTCACAGTGATGGTACACCGTGCTGTACATTCTCACTGACATGGTACACTAAACTGTTCATTCTCACAGTGCTGGTACACCGTGCTGTACATTCTTTCCGTGATGGTACGCTATGCTGTACATTGGTACATTATGCTGTACATTCTCACCGTGATGGTACACTATGCTGTACATTCTCACAGTGATGGTTCACCGTGCTGTACATTCTCACGTTGATGGTCCGACATGCTGTACATTCTCTCCGTGATGGTACACCGTGCTGTGCATTCTCACAGTGCTGGTACACCGTGCTGTACATTCTCACAGTGATGGTACGACATGCTGTACATTCTCACTGTGATAGTACACCGTGCTGTACATTCTCACAGTGCTGGTACACCGTGCTTTACATTCACACAGTGGTGGTACACCATGCTGTACATTTTCACAGTGTTGGTACACCGTGCTGTACATTCTCACCATGATGGTATACTGTGCTGTACATTCTCACAGTGATGGTACACCGTGCTGTACATTCTCACAGTGCTGTTACACCGTGCTGTACATTCTCACAGTGCTGGTACTCTGTGCTGTACATTCTCTCTGTGATGGTACACCATGCTGTACAATCTCACAGTGATGGTACTCTGCGCTGTACATTCTCACTGTGATGGTACACCGTGCTGTACTTTCTCACAGTGATGGTACACTACGATGGAGGACGCGAGATAGGATGGGAGATGAGAGATAAGATAGAGCACTGCGGGTATGATGTGGGGTATGGAATAGGATGGAGGATTGGGGATTGAATGGAGGATGAGGGATGGACAGAGTATTGAATACAGGATGGACCATGTGGAATATGATGGACGATTGGGTGATAGGATGGAGAATAAGGCATATAATAGAGTATTTGAGAATGGATTGAGAACTGTGCTATAGGTTGGAGGATTACAGAATGGATGGAGTATTGGAGATGGAAAGGAGCATGAGGGATAGGATGGAGGATGTGGAATAAGGTGGAAGATTGGGGTTATGATGGAGGATTGGCGATAGAATGGAAAATTGAAGATACGTAGGGTCGAAGGTGAGGCATAGGGTGGAGGGCTGGTGAAAGTATCGAGGATGAGGGATAGAATGGAGGAATGGAGACATGAAGGAGCATATGCAATGGGATGAAGGATTTGGGAATGGGATTGAGGATTGGGGATGGGATTGAATATGTTGGATAGGACAGAAGACTGGTGAAAGGATGTAGAACTGTGAATCTGATGGATGATCGGATAGAGGACTGGTGGTAGGATTTAGGACTGTGGATATGATGGGGGATAGGATAGAGGACTGGTGGTAGGATGTAGGATTGTGGATATGATGGAGGATAGGATAGAGGACTGGTGGTAGGATGTAGGATTGTGGATATGATGGAGGATAGGATAGAGGACTGGTGGTATGATGTTGGACTGTGGATATGATGGAGAATAGGATAGAGGACTGCTGGTAGGATGTGGGACTGTCGATATGATGGAGAATATGATAGAGGACTGGTGGTAGGATGTAGGACTGTGAATATGATGGAGGATAGGATAGAGGATTGGTGGTAAGATGTAGGACTTTGGATATGATGGAGTATAGGATAGAGGACTGGTGGTAGGATGAAAGATTGTGGATCTGATGCAGGATATGATAGAGGACTGGTGATAGGATGTAGGACTGTGGATATGATGGAGGATAGGATAGATGACTGGTGGTAGGATGTAGGACTGTGGATATGATGGAGTATAGGATAGAGGACTGGTGGTAGGATGTAGGACTGTGGATATGATGTAGGATATGATAGAGGACTGGTGGTAGGATGTAGGACTGTGGATATGATGGAGGATATGATAGTGGACTGGTGGTAGGATGTAGGACTGTGAATATGATGGAGTATAGGATAGAGGACTGGTGGTAGGATGTAGGACTGTGGATATGATGGAGGATATGATAGAGGACTGGTGGTAGGATGTAGGACTGTGGATATGATGGAGGATATGATAGAGGACTGGTGGTAGGATGTAGGACTGTGGATATGATGGAGGATAGGATAGAGGACTGGTGGTAGGATGTAGGACTGTGAATATGATGGAGGATAGGATAGAGGACTGGTGGTAGGATGTTGGACTGTGGATATGATGGAGTATAGGATAGAGGACTGGTGGTAGGAGGATAGAGGACTGGTGGTAGGATGTAGGACTGTGGATATGATGGAGGATAGGATAGAGGACTGGTGGTAGGATGTAGGACTGTGGATATGATGGAGTATAGGATGGAGGACTGGTGGTAGAATGTAGGACTGTGAATATGATGGAGGATAGGATAGAGGACTGGTGGTAGGATGTAGGATTGTGGATATGATGGAGGATATGATAGAGGACTGGTGGTAGGATGTAGGACGGTGGATATGATGGCGTATAGGATAGAGAACTGGTGGTAGGATGTTGGACTGTGGATATGATGGAGTATAGGATAGAGGATTGGTGGTAGGATGTTGAACTGTGGATATGATGGAGGGTAGGATAGAGGACTGGTGGTACAATGTAGGACTGTGGATATGATGGAGTATAGGATAGAGGACTGGTGGTAGGATGTTGGACTGTGGATATGATGGAGGATAGGATAGAGGACTGGTGGTAGGATGTAGGACTGTGGATATGATGGAGGATAGGATAGAGGACTGGTGGTAGGATGTTGGACTGTGGATATGATGGCAGTATAGGATAGAGGACTGGTGGTACAATGTAGGACTGTGGATATGATGGAGGATATGATAGAGGACTGGTGGTAGGATGTAGGACTGTGGATATGATGGAGGATATGATAGAGGACCGTTGGTAGGATGTAGGACTGTGGATATGATGGAGGATATGATAGAGGACTGGTGGTAGGATGTAGGATTGTGGATATGATGGAGAATAGGATTGAGGACTGGTGGTAGGCTGTAGGACTGTGGATATGATGGAGAATATGATAGAGGACTGGTGGTACAATGTAGGACTGTGGATATGATGGAGGATAGGATAGAGGACTGGTGGCAGGATGTTGGACTGTGGATATGATGGAGTATAGGATAGAGGACTGGTGGTAGGATGTAGGACTGTGAATATGATGGAGTATAGGATAGAGGACTGGTGGTAGGATGTAGGACTGTGGATATGATGGAGGGTAGGATAGAGGACTGGTGGTAGGATGTAGGACTGTGGATATGATGGAGGATAGGATAGAGGACTGGTGGTAGGATTTAGGACTGTGGATATGATGGAGGATGGAGGATAGGAGGACTGGTGGTAGGATGTAGGACTGTGGATATGATGGAGGATAGGATAGAGGACTGGTGGTAGGATGTAGGACTGTGGATATGATGGAGGATAGGATAGAGGACTGGTGGTAGGATGTAGGACTGTGGATATGATGGAGGATAGGATAGAGGACTGGTGGTAGGATGTTGGACTGTGGATATGATGGAGGATAGGATAGAGGACTGGTGGTAGGATGTTGGACTGTGGATATGATGGAGGATAGGATAGAGGACTGGTGGTGGTGTTGGATTTGGATACTGATGGATATGATGGACTGGAAAACTGATAGAGGAGGACCGGTGGTAGGATGTAGGACTGTGGATATGATGGAGGATAGGATAGAGGACTGGTGGTAGGATGTTGGATTGTGAATATGATGGAGGATAGGATAGAGGACTGGTGGTAGGATGTAGGACTGTGGATATGATGGAGACTATGATAGAGGACTGGTGGTAGGATGTAGGACTGTGGATATGATGGAGGATAGGATAGAGGACTGGTGGTAGGATGTTGGATTGTGAATATGATGGAGGATAGGATAGAGGACTGGTGGTAGGATGTAGGACTGTGGATATGATGGAGACTATGATAGAGGACTGGTGGTAGGATGTAGGACTGTGGATATGATGGAGGATAGGATAGAGGACTGGTGGTAGGATTTAGGACTGTGGATATGATGGAGGATAGGATAGAGGACTGGTGGTCGGATGTAGGACTGTGGATATGATGGAGGATAGGATAGAGGACTGGTGGTAGGATGTTGGATTGTGAATATGATGGAGGATACGATAGAGGACTGGTGGTAGGATGTAGAACTGTGGATATGATGGAGGCTATGATTGAGGACTGGTGGTAGGATGTAGGACTGTGGATATGATGGAGGATATGATAGAGGACTGGTGGTAGGATGTAGGACTGTGGATATGATGGAGGATATGATAGAGGACTGGTTGTAGGATGTAGGACTGTGGATATGATGGCGTATAGGATAGAGCACTGGTGGTAGGATGTTGGACTGTGGATATGATGGAGAATAGGATAGAGGACTGGTGGTAGGATGTAGGACTGTGAATATGATGGAGGATAGGATAGAGGACTGGTGGTAGGATGTAGAACTGTGGATATGATGGAGAATAGGATAGAGGACTGCTGGTAGGATGTAGGACTGTGAATATGATGGAGGATAGGATAGAGGACTGGTGGTAGGATGTAGGACTGTGGATATGATGGAGTATCGGATACAGGACTGGTGGTAGGATGTAGGACTGTGAATACAATGGAGGATAGGATAGATGACAGGTGGTAGGATGTAGGACTGTGACTGGTGATAGCATGGAGGATATGGAATATGATGGAAGATTGGAGACAGTATGGAGGATAGGATAGAAGACTGGGGATATAATCCAGAATCAGGCATAAGATAGAGGATTAGAAATAGGATGGAGGATAACAGATATGATTGAGAATGTGGAACAGGATGATGAACTGGGGATAGAATGGTGGATAAGGGATAGGATGGAGAATTTGGAATAGGATGGAGGATGAGGGATAGTATGTAGGATTTGGGGATATGATGGATGCAAAAAAGGATGGAGGATTGGGGGATAGGATGAAGAACTGGGGGTGGGATAGACAATGAAGGAAATGATGGAGGATTTGGGGATAGGATAGAGAATAAGGGATATGATGGAGGATGAGGAATATGATATGGGGGTCAGGTATACAATGGAGTATGATTGGGGATAGGATGGTATGTTGTAGATTAGGGATCGGATAAAGTATGAGGGGATCGGATCAAAAATTGGGGATAGGATGGGGGATTGTGGAAAGTATAGATGACTTTAGCTTGCTGTGAGCAGAGAAAGGGAACTGGCAGAAAAAGTAATCTAAACTGTGTTGAGAAGGCTGCAGGGTGCCAAAAACTGCAAAACTTACCTTGGTACCTTCCTAATCATCGCACGGAGTTACAGGCCGGCACAGACTCTCAAACGCAGCCATAATGAATGCAGACATATGCAGTCTGTCTTAATGAAAAAGGCAGACAGCAGAGAGAAACGGCAGGGCATTTATAGACCAGGATTTAAGGCCTCTGAAGGAACTGTTTCTGTCTGCTCCCACAGATACACACATACACGCACGGGTACATGGGTACACACATTCACACACGGGTACATGGGTACACACCTACACGCACGGGTACATGGGTACACACATTCACACACGGGTACATGGGTACACACATACACGCACGGGCACATGGGTACACACATACAGGCACGGGTACATGGATACACACATACACGCACGGGTACACAATGCACACAGATAAACACATGCACACACGGGTACATGGGTACACACATACACGCATGGGTACACAATGCACATAGGTACACACATGCACACACGGGCACGCACATGCACACACTGACTCTCCAGTCCCAGTTTACCCTCCACCCCATGAGGGCCCTCTGCCTGAGCAGCAGCTGGTGTCATATCTCAGATGCCCAAAGCCTAACTTATTTTCAAGATGCACAGGAAGGGCTAATGGGAACAGCAGGGCTGCAGTGGGGGACGGTGCTGATTGGCTGATCTGGAGAACATGGCTGCTAAGTGCAGCATTGCTGATTGGTTGACTTGGAGAAAATAGCTGATGTAGGAGGCGGTGTCATTAGGCCAGCTGATACATGATTCTGACACTGAGCCTCAGGAAGAGCCAGTGAACATGATAATGCGATCTCATCACTGGTAGAGACGAGCTGATGTTGAACCATGATTTTTTAAAAAGTGGGACTAACAGGCAGACTTTTTCTTCTGCTTGAATCATACCTGATGTGGGCTTGGAAAAATGGCTGCAAAACATCAGAGGCCACCTGAAATGCTTCCGGAAAAAAACTTGACTGATATCACTATTTATCTGCGATGTTCTGAAAGGATCTCTGTTAAGGTCTGCAAAGTAATCTCCTTTTAATCAATTACCCTCACCCTGTGCCCATTTACTTTGCTCAGTTAGTCATCGAACAGGTTATTTACTGAGTAAATTTGAATCGGTTCACAGTCCAATTTATTTGGATAGTAGCTTTGTTTGTTGCATTTTGAAATTGGAATGGTAATGAAACACCTCATATTTGCATGAGTTAGTTTGCAAAATTTCTTGTCGGTTTACATATGGCAATTTTGTGCAAATGCAAAAATAATTTACAGTGCCGTGAAAAAAAAAAGTATTTGCCCTCTTCCTGATTTCTTACTTTTTTGCATATTTTTCACATTTAAATGTTTCAGATCATCAAACAGATTTTAATATAAGAAAAAGATAACCCGAGTAAATACAAAATGCAGTTTTTAAATGATTTTATTTATTAAGGGGAAAAAGCTATCCAAACCTACCTGGCCCTATATGAAAAAGTAATTGCCCTCCCCTTGTTAAATCATGAATTAACTGTGATTAACCACATTTTTTGAGTCCAGTTTCACTAGCCACACCCAGGGCTGATTACTGCCAGACCTGTTGAATCAAGAAATCACTTAAATAGAACCTGTCTGACAAAGTGAAGTAGGCTAAAGATCTCAAAAAGCAACACGTCATGCCGCGAATTAAAGAAATTCAAGAACAGATGAGAAACAAAGAAATTGACATCTATCAGTCTGGAAAGGGTGGCAAAGCCATTTCTAAGGCTTTGGGACTCCAGCGAATCACGGTGAGAGCCATTATCCACAAATGGAGAAAACTTGGAACAGTGGTGAATCTTCCCAGGAGTGGCCGGCCTACCAAAATTACTCTAAGAGTGCATCAACTACTCATCCAGGAGGTCACAAAAAAACCCAAAACAGCATCTAAAGAACTGCAGGCCTCACTTGCCTCAGTTAAAGTCAGTGTTCATGATTCAACAATAAGATAGTGACTGGGCAAAAGATGGCATCAATGGGAGAGTTCCAAGGCGAAAACCACTGCTGACCAAAAAGAACACGAAGGCTCGTCTCACATTTGCCAAAATACATCTTGATGATCCCCAAGACTTTTGGGAAAATATTCTGTGGAATGACAAGACATAAGTTGAACTTTTTGGAAGGTACGCGTCCCATTACATCAGGCGTAAAACTAACATATCATTTCATCAGAAGAACATCATACCAAAAGTTAAACATGGTGGTGGTAGTGTAATGGTTTGGGGCTGCTTTGCTGCTTCAGGACCTGGATGACTTGTCATAATAGATGGAACTATGAATTCTGCTCTCTACCGGAAAATCCTGAAGGAGAATGTCCAACCCTCAGATTGTGATCTCGAGCTCAAGCGCACTTGGGTTATGCAGCAGGACAATGATCTGAAACACACCAGCAAGTCCACCTCTGAATGGCTTAAAAAAAACAAAATGAAGATTTTGGAGTAACCTTGTCAAAGTCCAGGCTTAAATCCTACTGAAATGCAGTGGCATGACCTTAAACTGGCCGTTAATGCTCAAAACCCCTCCAATGTGAGTAAATCTGGGTCAGGATACCCTTTCAGCCATCAGTATCTGATGTGCTCTGAGAGTAATTCTGGGTCAGGATACTCTTTCAGTCATCAGTATCCGACGTGGTCTGAGAGTAAATCTTGGTCAGGATACCCTTTCAGCCATCAGTATCTGATGTGCTCTGAGAGTAAATCTGTGTCAGGATACCCTTTCAGCCATCAGTATCTGAGGTGCTCTGAGAGTAAATCTGGGTCAGGATACCCTTTCAGCCATCAGTATGTGACGTGGTCTGAGAGTAAATCTGGGTCAGGATACCCTTTCAGCCATCAGTATCTGACGTGCTCTGAGAGTAAATCTGGGTCAGGATACCTTTTCAGCCATCAGTATCTGACGTGCTCTGAGAGTAAATCTGGGTCAGGATACCCTTTCAGCCATCAGTATCTGACGTGGTCTGAGAGTAAATCTGGGTCAGGAAACCCTTTCAGCCATCAGTATCTGACGTGGTCTGAGAGTAAATCTGGGTCAGGATATGCTTTCAGCCATCAGTATCCGGACGTGGTCTGAGAGTAAATCTGGGTCAGGATACCCTTTCAGCCATCAGTATCTGATGTGCTCTGAGAGTAAATCTGGGTCAGGAAACCCTTTCAGCCATCAGTATCTGACGTGGTCTGAGAGTAAATCTGGGTCAGGATATGCTTTCAGCCATCAGTATCCGACGTGGTCTGAGAGTAAATCTGGGTCAGGATACCCTTTCAGCCATCAGTATGTGACGTGGTCTGAGAGTAAATCTGGGTCAGGATACCCTTTCAGCCATCAGTATCTGACGTGGTCTGAGAGTAAATCTGGGTCAGGATACTCTTTCAGCCATCAGTATGTGACGTGGACTGAGAGTAAATCGGGGTCAGGATACCTTTTCAGCCATCAGTATCTGATGTGCTCTGAGAGTAAATCTGGGTCAGGAAACCCTTTCAGCCATCAGTATCTGACGTGGTCTGAGAGTAAATCTGGGTCAGGATATGCTTTCAGCCATCAGTATCCATCAGTAAATCTGGGTCAGGATACCCTTTCAGCCATCAGTATGTGACGTGGTCTGAGAGTAAATCTGGGTCAGGATACCCTTTCAGCCATCAGTATCTGACGTGGTCTGGAGAGTAAATCTGGGTCAGGATACTCTTTCAGTCATCAGTATCTGATGTGGTCTGAGAGTAAATCTTGGTCAGGATACCAGCCATCAGTATCTGATGTGGTCTGAGAGTAAATCTGGGTCAGGATACCCTTTCAGCCATCAGTATCCGACGTGGTCTGAGAGTAAATCTTGGTCAGGATACCCTTTCAGCCATCAGTATCTGTATCTGGTCTGGTCTGAGTAAATCTGGGTCAGGATACCCTTTCAGCCATCAGTATCTGGCGTGGTCTGAGAGTAAATCTGGGTCAGGATACCCTTTCAGCCATCAGTATCTGGCGTGGTCTGAGAGTAAATCTGGTCAGGATACCCTTTTCAGCCATCAGTATCTGACGTGGTCTGAGAGTAAATCTGGGTCTGGATACCCTTTCAGCCATCAGTATCTGGACGTGGTCTGAGAGTAAATCTGGATACCCTTTCAGCCATCAGTATACGTGGTCTTTCAGGATCATCAGTATTCGACGTGGTCTGAGAGTAAATCTTGGTCAGGATACCCTTTCAGTCATCAGCATCTGAGGTGGTCTGAGAGTAAATCTGGGTCTGGATACTCTTTCAGTCATCAGTATCTGACGTGCTCTGAGAGTAAATCTGGGTCAGGATACCCTTTCAGCCATCAGTATCTGAGGTGCTCTGAGAGTAAATCTGGGTCAGGATACCCTTTCAGCCATCAGTATGTAACACAAGGTTAAGACACCAGCAAAGTTGTTTGACGCCAAAGAAGACCAAAACACGGCTGCAAATAATGTGGGGTTTATTGCTTACACAATGTAGACAGAAGGGGGGAAGTAGGGGGACAGCTGCCCACCTTCAGGGTAATAATACACACAGTAATCACAGATAGAAAAACCCAGTCAACCTAATTGTCAAAACCCACTGAAAAACATGCTCAGTAGGTCTAGGATGAACAGGGAAAAAGCCACTACAAATACATTCAAATTTGGGGTAAAAAGGTACAAACCACTACAAATAGGTACAAAAAAAAAGACCTGTGGTGAACAGCTAACCCCTTACTACAGCCAGGGGCCCACAAATGACAAGCTTAAAACCCTACAATTAAATACATTTTAAATAGTGTTACACAAAATTATAACAGTTACTTTATTAAACTCATAAAGTGTTAACAAGGATAAAATCAATTCCACTCTACTAAATACAAACCGATATCTATGCTGGGCCACTGGCTGAAGTACTTGGTGGCGCACAGTGTCTCAGTACAGGTTGGCCACCCTGTCTGGGACAGAAACAAACACAACCAAATAAAACTAACAACACACCTACAGATGGAAACTAGAATACCAATCTACACAACCAATCTGTAGAGTCTGAACAGGTCAATCAAACAGCTGCATCACATACCAAGTATCTAACACACATCACACCTACAAACAAAAGAAAAATCCTGTACACCACCAACCTTACCCCCTGCACAAAAGGTAACCAAACAAAAAGAGGAACCCCGGCACCTTCAACTTCCTGTTTATATATGGCAGCCAGTCTTTGCAAGCCAGGCACTTCCTGTTGCTCAGAACCACAGCTCCCCTAGTGCCCTGGCCTAGTCATTGCACCCACCCACCATCAACATAGTCCATTCTCTTACAAGTATCTGATGTGGTCTGAGAGTAAATCTGGGTCTGGATACCCTTTCAGTCTTCAGTATGTGACGTGGTCTGAGAGTAAATCTGGGTCAGGATACCCTTTCAGTCATCAGTATCTGACGTGCTCTGAGAGTAAATCTGGGTCAGGATACCCTTTCAGCCATCAGTATTTGACGTGCTCTGAGAGTAAATCTGGGTCTGGATACCCTTTCAGTCATCAGTATCTGACGTGCTCTGAGAGTAAATCTGGGTCAGGATACCCTTTCAGTCATCAGTATCTGACGTGCTCTGAGAGTAAATCTGGGTCAGGATACCCTTTCAGCCATCAGTATTTGACGTGGTCTGAGAGTAAATCTGGGTCTGGATACCCTTTCAGTCATCAGTATCTGACGTGCTCTGAGAGTAAATCTGGGTCAGGATACCCTTTCAGCCATCAGTATGTGACGTGGTCTGAGAGTAAATCTGGGTCAGGATACCCTTTCAGCCATCAGTATCTGACGTGGACTGAGAGTAAATCTGGGTCAGGATACCCTTTCGGCCATCAGTATCTGATGTGCTCTGAGAGTAAATCTGTGTCAGGATACCCTTTCAGCCATCAGTATGTGACGTGGTCTGAGAGTAAATCTGGGTCAGGATACCCTTTCAGCCATCAGTATGTGACGTGGTCTGAGAGTAAATCTGGGTCAGGATACCCTTTCAGCCATCAGTATCTGACGTGGTCTGAGAGTAAATCTTGGTCAGGATACCCTTTCAGCCATCAGTATCTGACGTGGACTGAGAGTAAATCTGGGTCAGGATACCCTTTCAGTCATCAGTATCTGACGTGGTCTGAGAGTAAATCTGTGTCAGGATACCCTTTCAGCCATCAGTATCTGACGTGGACTGAGAGTAAATCTGGGTCAGGATACCCTTTCAGCCATCAGTATGTGACGTGGTCTGAGAGTAAATCTGTGTCAGGATACCCTTTCAGCCATCAGTATGTGACGTGGTCTGAGAGTAAATCTGGGTCAGGATACCCTTTCAGCCATCAGTATCTGATGTGGTCTGAGAGTAAATCTGGGTCAGGATACCCTTTCAGCCATCAGTATCTGACGTGGTCTGAGAGTAAATCTTGGTCAGGATACCCTTTCAGTCATCAGTATCTGACGTGCTCTGAGCGTAAATCTGGGTCAGGATACCCTTTCAGCCATCAGTATCTGAGGTGCTCTGAGAGTAAATCTGGGTCTGGATACCCTTTCAGCCATCAGTATCTGATGTGCTCTGAGAGTTAATCTCGGTCAGGATACCTTTTCATCCATCAGTATCTGATGTGCTCTGAGAGTTAATCTGGGTCAGGATACCTTTTCAGCCATCAGTATCTGATGTGCTCTGAGAGTAAATCTGGGTCAGGATACCCTTTCAGCCATCAGTATCTGATGTGCTCTGAGAGTTAATCTTGGTCAGGATACCTTTTCATCCATCAGTATCTGATGTGCTCCGAGAGTAAATCTGGGTCAGGATACCCTTTCAGCCATCAGTATCTGACGTGGTCTGAGAGTAAATCTGGATTTCTGTATGCTATAAACAGGCAGTGGAAATCAAGAAACATCAAAATATCTCTGTCTCCACTTCCTGTTCCTCTGTGGTCAACAACTGTATAACTGTCCTATTAGTAGAAAAAAAGACCACAGGCACAAGCATAAAAGCAGTTAACCAAGGCGGTCGAGGAGTTCAGTTGTAATAAATGAAAACAGCTTAAATTGGGCATAAGAGTGAGGAAGATCTGCACGCATTACGTTAGTAAGTAGGTTGTTAGCACGCTTCTACATTAGCACTGGTTTGCGCATTTATTAGCTACAGCGACTGGGTTCCAGATGTAATATTGTAAAAGCGATTCATCAGTAACAGGCAGACTCTACAGGTACAGTCACATATGTATACTTGTCAAGTACAGTCACACAAGTACAATCGTCAAATACACAATCACACAAGTAAACTCTTCAGGTACACAATTACACAGGTATACTCCTCAGGTACACAATCACGCGAGTAAACTACAGGTACACAACCAAACAGGTGAACGCTTCAGGTACGCACTCACTCAGGTTACTCTTCAGGTGCACAATCACACAGGTAAACTCTTCAGGTACACACTCACTCAGGTTACTCTTCAGGTACACAATCGCACAGATAAACTCTTCAAGTACACAATCACACAGGTTTCTCTTCAGGTACACAATCACACATATAAACTCTTCAGGTACACAATCACACAGGTAAACTCTTCAAGTACACAATCACACATCTAAACTCTTCAGGTACACAGTCACACAGGTTACTCTTCAGGTACACAATCACACAGGTAAACTCTTCAGTTACACAATCACACCGGTAAACTCTTCAGGTACACAATCACACAGGTAAACTCTTCAGGTACACAATCACGCAGGTAAACTCTTCAGTTACACAATCACACAGGTAAACTCTTCAGGCACAGTCACACACGTACACTCTTCAGGTACAGTCACACACGTATACTCGTTAAGTACACAATCACACAAGTAAACTCTGCAGGTACAGTCACACATGTATACTCGTTAAGTACACAATCACACAAGTAAACTCTTCAGGTACAGTCACACATGTATACTCGTCAAGTACACAATCACACAAGTAAACTCTTCAGTTACACAATCACACCGGTAAACTCTTCAGGTACACAATCACACAGGTAAACTACAGGTACACAATCACACTGGTAAGCTGTCCAGTACACAATCACACAGTTAAACTCTTCAGGTAAACAATCACACAGGTAAACTACAGGTACCCAGTCTCTCTGGTAAACTCCAAAGGCACAGTCACACAGGTGAGCTCTACAGACTCGCAGTCCCTCTGGAGAACTGCAGGCAGGCAGTCTTGTAGGTTGACAGAAATACACTGCTGCCATTAACAGTGTGGTCAGAGAGTCTAAACAACAGACATACCGTATGGCCTGGTTGATTCCTCACCCAGTGGAGTTTGTAGGCGTGATTCAGTCACACCCACGCATGTACACTGTCAGGCAGCTGTAGTTTCCACAGACAGATATAACATGGCACCATGCATCTGCACTGTACTGCTGACTAAAGCTGATTTTCTCACTTTGACAGGAGTACATTCACCCCTCTCACAGTGACAGAACATTCCCCTCTCACTGTGACAGGATTGGCCTGTGACAGGAGATTATTCACCCTCTCACTGAGACAGGAGTAATACACCCTGTCACTGTGCACAGGTGGAGTAATGCAGGTGTGTGACAGAACCTTCTGTCTCACTGTGACAGGAGTATATACAGTCTTATGGTGAAAGTAAACACATGTAATCCCACCGACAGTCACACTGTGGTCAGAGAGAAGGGCTACTTCCTGCTCCTCTGCGCACAGTGATTCACCCTCTCACTGTGACAGGATGGCCTGGTTCACCCTCTCACCCAGACAGGAGTATATGCACCCCTCACTGTGACAGGAGTACATTCACCTCTGTCACTTTGACAGAACCTTATTCACCCTCTCACTGTGACAGGAGTATATACACATCCTCACTGTGGCTGCAGTCACCCTCTCAGTGACAGGCCGCATTCACTGCTTTCACAGTGACAGAGTTATTCACCCCTCTCACTGTGACAGGAGCTATTCACCCTCTCACTGTGACAGGAGTACATTCACCCTCTCACTGTGACAGGAGTAACCTTATTTCCCTCTCACTGTGACAGGAGCTATATACCCTCTCACTGTTACAGGAGTACCATACACCCTGCTGTGACAGGAGTAATTCACCCTCCCACTGAGACAGGAGTACATTCACCCTCTCACTGTGACAGGAGTACATTCACCCTCTCACAGTTATTCAGGAGACAGGGATACATTCCCCTCTCACTGTGACAGGAGTACATTCACGCTCTCACTGTGACAGAACCTTATTCACCCTCTCACTGTTACAGTGACAGACTGTGACAGGAGCTTATTCACCCTCTCACTGTGACAGGAGTATATACACCCTCTCACTGTGACAGGAGTATATACACCCTCTCACTGTGACAGAACCTTATTCACCCTCTCACTGTGACAGGAGTATATACACCCTCTCACTGTGACAGGAGTATATACACCCTCTCACTGTGACAGGAGTACATTCACCCTCTCACTGTGACAGGAACCTTACCCTTCACTGTGACAGGAGTACATTCACCCTCTCACTGTGACAGGAGTATTCACCCTCTCACTACAGGAGCTTATTCACCCTCTCACTGTGACAGGAGTACATTTACCCTCTCACTACAGGAGTACATTCACCCTCTCACTGTGACAGGAGTATTCACCCTCTCACTGTGACAGGAGTATATACACCCTCTCACTGTGACAGGAGTATATCACCCTCTCACTGTGACAGGAGTATTCACCCTCTCACTGTGACAGGAGTATATACACCCTCTCACTGTGACAGGAGTATATTCACCCTCTCACTGTGACAGGAGCTTATTCACCCTCTCACTGTTACAGGAGTATATACACCCTCTCACTGTGACAGGAGTATATTCACCCTCTCACTGTGACAGGAGTACATTCACCCTATCACTGTGACAGGAGTTATTCACCCTCTCACTGTGACAGGAGTATATTCACCCTCTCACTGTGACAGGAGCTTATTCACCCTCTCACTGTGACAGGAGTATTCACCCCTCTCACTGTGACAGGAGTACATTCACCCTCTCACTGTGACAGGAGACACCTTCTCACTGTGACAGGAGTACATTCACCCTCTCACTGTGACAGGAGTTATTCACCCTCTCACTGTGACAGGAGTACATTCACCCCTCTCACTGTGACAGGAGCTTATTCACCCAGGAGTACATTCACTCTCACTGTGACAGGAGTATATTCACCCTCTCACTGTGACAGGAGTATATATACCCTCACTGTGACAGGAGTTATTCACCCTGTGACAGGAGGAGCTTATTCACCCTCTCACTGTGACAGGACCTTATTCACCCTCTCACTGTGACAGGAGTTATATACCCCTCTCACTGTGACAGGAGTATACACCCTCTCACTGTGACAGGAGTATATTCACCCTCTCTCACTGTTACAGGAGTATATACACCCTCTCACTGTGACAGGAGTACATTCACCCTCTCACTGTGACAGGAGTTATTTCACCCTCTCACTGTGACAGGAGTATATTCACCCTCACTGTGACAGGAGTATATACACCCTCTCACTGTGACAGGAGTCATTCACCCCTCTCACTGTGACAGGAGTACATTCACGCCTCTCACTGTGACAGGAGCTTATTCACCCTCTCACTGTGACAGGAGTATATTCACCCTCTCACTGTGACAGGAGTACATTCACCCTCTCACTGTGAAGACAGGAGCTTATTCACCCTCTCACTGTGACAGGAGTATTCACCCTCTCACTGTGACAGGAGCTTATTCACCCTCTCACTGTGACAGGAGTATATTCACCCTCTCACTGTTACAGGAGTATATACACCCTCTCACTGTGACAGGAGTATATTCACCCTCTCACTGTGACAGGAGCTTATTCACCCTCTCACTGTGACAGGAGCTTATTCACCCTCTCACTGTGACAGGAGTATATTCACCCTCTCACTGTGACAGGAGTATATTCACCCTCTCACTGTGACAGGAGCTTATTCACCCTCTCACTGTGACAGGAGTATATACACCCTCTCACTGTGACAGGAGCACATTCACCCTCTCACTGTGACAGAAGCTTATTCACCCTCTCACTGTGACAGGAGTATATTCACCCTCTCACTGTGACAGGAGCTATACACCCTCTCACTGTGACAGGAGTACATTCACCCTCTCACTGTGACAGGAGCTTATTCACCCTCTCACTGTTACAGGACAGGGCTATATACACCCTCTCACTGTGACAGGAGTATATACACCCTCTCACTGTGACAGGAGCTTATTCACCCCTCACTGTGACAGGAGCTTATTCACCCTCTCACTGTGACAGGAGTATATACACCCTCTCACTGTGACAGGAGTACATTCACATGTGACAGTACCCTCTCACTGTGACAGGAGCTTATTCACCCCCTCTCACTGTGACAGGAGTATATACACCCTCTCACTGTGACAGGAGTATATTCACCCTCTCACTGTGACAGGAGCCTTATTCACCCTCTCACTGTGACAGGAGTATTCACCCTCTCACTGTGACAGGAGCTTATTCACCCTCTCACTGTGACAGGAGTATATTCACCCTCTCACTGTGACAGGAGTATATTCACCCTCTCACTGTGACAGGAGTTATTTCACCCTCTCACTGTGACAGGAGTACATTCACCCTCTCACTGTGACAGGAGCTTATTCACCCTCTCACTGTGACAGGAGTATATTCACCCTCTCACTGTGACAGGAGTATATTCACCCTCTCACTGTGACAGAGCTTATTCACCCCTCTCACTGTGACAGGAGTACATTCACCCTCTCACTGTGACAGGAGTATATACACCCTCTCACTGTGACAGGAGTATATTCACCCTCTCACCCCACCTCTCACTGTGACAGGAGTACATTCACCCTCTCACTGTGACAGGAGTACATTCACCCTCTCACTGTGACAGGAGCCCTCTCCTCTCATTCACACCCCTCACTGTGACAGGAGTATATACACCCTCTCACTGTGACAGGAGCTTATTCACCCTCTCACTGTGACAGGAGCTTATTCACCCTCTCACTGTGACAGGAGTATATACACCTCTCACTGTGACAGGAGTACATTCAGGTGACAGAACCTTATTCACCCTCTCACTGTTACAGGAGTATATACACCCTCTCACTGTGACAGGAGTACATTCACCCTCTCACTGTGACAGGAGTATATTCACCCTCTCACTGTGACAGGAGTATATTCACCCTCTCACTGTGACAGGAGTATATTCACCACCCTCTCTCACTGTGACAGGAGTGACTTATTCACCCTCTCACTGTGACAGGAGTACATTCACCCTCTCACTGTGACAGGAGCTTATTCACCCTCTCACTGTGACAGGAGTATATACACCCTCTCACTGTGACAGGAGTATATACACCCTCTCACTGTGACAGGAGCTTATTCACCCTCTCACTGTGACAGGAGTTATTCACCCTCTCACTGTTACAGGAGTACATTCACCTCCCACTGTGACAGGAGTATTCACCCTCTCACTGTGACAGGAGTACATTCACCCCTCTCACTGTGACAGGAGTATTCACCCTCTCACAGGAGTATATTCACCCTCTCACTGTGACAGGAGTATATTCACCCTCTCACTGTGACAGGAGTACATTCACCCTCTCACTGTGACAGGAGCTTATTCACCCTCTCACTGTGACAGGAGTATATACACCCCTCACTGTGACAGGAGCATTCACCTCCCTCACTGTGACAGGAGCTTATTCACCCTCTCACTGTGACAGGAGTTATATACCCTCTCACTGTGACAGGAGTATATTCACCCTCTCACTGTGACAGGAGTATATTCACCCTCTCACTGTGACAGGAGTATATACACCCTCTCACTGTGACAGGAGTACATTCACCCTCTCACTGTGACAGGAGCTTATTCACCCTCTCACTGTGACAGGAGTATATACCCCTCTCACTGTGACAGGAGCTTAGTCACGCTCTCACTGTGACAGGAGCTTATTCACCCTCTCACTGTGACAGGAGCATTCACCTCTCACTGTGACAGGAGCTACATTCACCCTCTCACTGTGACAGGAGTATATTCACCCTCTCACTGTGACAGGAGCACATTCACGCCCTCACTGTGACAGGAGCTTATTCACCCTCTCACTGTGACAGGAGTATATACCCTCACTGTGACAGGAGCTTATTCTCACTGTGACAGGAGTATATACACCCTCTCACTGTGACAGGAGTATATACACCCTCTCACTGTGACAGGAGTACATTCACCCTCACTGTGACAGGAGTTTATTCACCCTCTCACTGTGACAGGAGTATATACACCCTCTCACTTCACCCACGCCCTCACTGTGACAGGAGCTTATTCACCCTCTCACTGTGACAGGAGTATATTCACCCTCTCACTGTGACAGGAGCTATTCACTCTCTCACTGTGACAGGAGTACATTCACCCTCACTGTGACAGGAGCTTATTCACCCTCTCACTGTGACAGGAGTACATTCACCCCTCTCACTGTGACACCCTTATTCACCCTCTCACTGTGACAGGAGTATTACACCCTCTCACTGTGACAGGAGTATATTCACCCTCTCACTGTGACAGGAGCTTATACACCCTCTCACTGTGACAGGAGTACATTCCCTCTCACTGTGACAGGAGCTTATTCACCCTCACTGTGACAGGAGTACATCACCCTCTCACTGTGACAGGAGAGCTATATACCCTCTCACTGTGACAGGAGTATATTCATCACTCAGGAGCTTATTCACCCTCTCACTGTGACAGGAGTATATTCACCCTCTCACTGTGACAGGAGTACCTTATTCACCCTCTCACTGTGACAGGAGTACATTCACCCTCTCACTGTGACAGGAGCTATTCACCCTCTCACTGTGACAGGAGGGCATTTCACCCTCTCACTGTTACAGGAGTATATACACCCTCTCACTGTGACAGGAGGACGCTCTCACTGTGACAGGAGTTCATTCACGCCTCTCACTGTGACAGGAGCTTATTCACCCTCTCACTGTGACAGGAGTATATACACCCCCCCTCACTGTGACAGGAGTACATTCACGCTCTCACTGTGACAGGAGCTTATTCACCCTCTCACTGTGACAGGAGTATTCACCCTCTCACTGTGACAGGAGCCATTCACACCCTCTCACTGTGACAGGAGTACATTCACCCTCTCACTGTGACAGGAGCTTATTCACCCTCTCACTGTGACAGGAGTACATTCACCCTCTCACTGTGACAGGAGTATATACACCCTCTCACTGTGACAGGAGTACATTCACGCTCTCACTGTGACAGGAGCTTATTCACCCTCTCACTGTGACAGGAGTATATACACCCTCTCACTGTGACAGGAGTACATTCACGCTCTCACTGTGACAGGAGCTTATTCACCCTCTCACTGTGACAGGAGTATATACACCCTCTCACTGTGACAGGAGTATATACATCCTCTCACTGTGACAGGAGTATATACACCCTCTCACTGTGACAGGAGTACATTCACGCTCTCACTGTGACAGGAGCTTATTCACCCTCTCACTGTGACAGGAGTACATCCACCCTTTCACTGTTAAAGGAGCTTATTCACCCTCTCACTGTTACAGGAGTATATACACCCTCTCACTGTGACAGGAGTACATTCACGCTCTCACTGTGACAGGAGTACATTCACGCTCTCACTGTGACAGAACCTTATTCACCCTCTCACTGTTACAGGAGTACATTCACGCTCTCACTGTGACAGGAGCTTATTCACCCTCTCACTGTGACAGGAGTATATACACCCTCTCACTGTGACAGGAGTATATTCACCCTCTCACTGTGACAGGAGTACATTCACGCTCTCACTGTGACAGAACCTTATTCACCCTCTCACTGTGACAGGAGTACATTCACGCTCTCACTGTGACAGGAGCTTATTCACCCTCTCACTGTCACAGGGAGACATTCACCCTCTCACTGTGACAGGAGTATATACACCCTCTCACTGTGACAGGAGTATATTCACCCTCTCACTGTGACAGGAGTATATTCACCCTCTCACTGTGACAGGAGTATATTCACCCTCTCACTGTGACAGGAGTATATACTCTCACTGTGACAGGAGTATATTCACCCTCTCACTGTGACAGGAGTACATTCACCTCTCACTGTGACAGGAGTATTATTCACCCTCTCACTGTGACAGAAGTACATTCACCCTCTCACTGTGACAGGAGTTATTCACCCTCTCACTGTGACAGGAGCTTATTCAGGACTGTGACAGGAGTATATACACCCTCTCACTGTGACAGGAGTATATTCACGCTCTCACTGTGACAGGAGTACATTCACCCTCTCACTGTGACAGGAGTATATTCACCCTCTCACTGTGACAGGAGTACATTCACCCTCTCACTGTGACAGGAGTATATTCACCCTCTCACTGTGACAGGAGTATATTCACCCTCTCACTGTGACAGGAGCTTATTCACCCTCTCACTGTTACAGGAGTATATACACCCTCTCACTGTGACAGGAGTATATTCACCCTCTCACACTGTGACAGGAGACAGGAGTACATTCACCCTCTCACTGTGACAGGAGCTTATTCACCCTCTCACTGTGACAGGAGTATATTCACCCTCTCACTGTGACAGGAGTACATTCACGCCTCACTGTGACAGGAGTATATTCACCTCTCACTGTGACAGGAGTACATTCACCCTCTCACTGTGACAGGAGCTTATTCACCTTCTCACTGTGACAGGAGTATATTCACCTCTCACACCCTATACACCTCTCACTGTGACAGGAGTATATTCACCCTCTCACTGTGACAGGAGTACATTCACCCTCTCACTGTGACAGGACCTTATTCACCCTCTCACTGTTACAGGAGTACATTCACCTCTCACTGTGACAGGAGCTTATTCACCCCTCACTGTTTACATTCACCTTCTCACTGTGACAGGAGTATATACACCTCTCACTGTGACAGGAGCTTATTCACCCTCACTGTGACAGGAGCTTATTCACCCTCTCACTGTTACAGGAGTATATTCACCCTGTGACAGGAGTATATTCACCTCTCACTGTGACAGGAGTACATTCACCCTCTCACTGTGACAGGAGTACATTCACGCTCTCACTGTGACAGAACCTATTCACCCTCACTGTTACAGACAGGAGTACATTCACGCCTCACTGTGACAGGAGCTTATTCACCTCTCACTGTTACAGGAGTATATACCCTCTCACTGTGACAGGAGCTTATTCACGCTCTCACTGTGACAGGAGCTTATTCACCCTCTCACTGTGACAGGAGCTTATTCACCCTCTCACTGTTACAGGAGTATATACACCCTCTCACTGTGACAGGAGTATATACACCCTCTCACTGTGACAGGAGTACATTCACGCTCTCACTGTGACAGGAGCTTATTCACCCTCTCACTGTGACAGGAGTATATACACCCTCTCACTGTGACAGGAGTATATTCACGCTCTCACTGTGACAGGAGCTTATTCACCCTCTCACTGTGACAGGAGCTTATTCACCCTCTCACTGTTACAGGAGTATATACACCCTCTCACTGTGACAGGAGTATATACACCCTCTCACTGTGACAGGAGTACATTCCCTCTCACTGTGACAGGAGCTTATTCACCCTCTCACTGTGACAGGAGTATATACACCCTCTCACTGTGACAGGAGTACATTCACGCTCTCACTATGACAGTAGCTTATTCACCCTCTCACTGTGACAGAACCTTATTCACCCTCTCACTGTGAAAGGAGCTTATTCACCCTCCCACTGTTACAGGAGTATATACACCCTCTCACTGAGACGAAAGCTTATTCACCCTCTCACTGTTACAGGAGTATATACACACTCTCACTGTAACAGGAGTATATACACCCTCTCACTGTGACAGGAGCTTATTCACCCTCTCACTGTTACAGGAGTATATACACCCTCTCACTGTTACAGGAGTAAATTCACCCTATCACTGTGACAGGAGCTTATTCACCCTCTCACTGTGACAGGAGTATATACACCCTCTCACTGTGACAGGAGCACATTCACGCTCTCACTGTGACAGGAGCTTATTCACCCTCTCACTGTGAAAGGAGCTTATTCACCCTCTCACTGTGACAGGAACTTTTTCACCCTCTTACTGTGACAGATCTATTTTGCTGGAGCAGTATCTCTTGCTGAAGTGGTATCTCTTGCTGGAGTAGTATTTCTTGCTGGAGCGGTATATCTTGCTGGAGTGGTATCTCTTGCTGGAGTATTCTTGCTGGAGTAGTATATCTTGCTGGAGTGGTATCTCTTGTTGGAGTACATATCTCTTGCTGTGACAGGAGTTATTCACCTTGCTGGACAGGAGTATCTCTTCACTGTGACAGGTATCTCTTGCTGGAGCAGTATCTCTTGTTGGAGTGGTATCTCTTGCTGGAATGGTATCTTTCGCTGGAGCGGTATACCTTGCTGGAGTGGTATCTCTTGTTGGAGTGGTATCTCTTGCTGTAGCGGTATCTCTTGCTGGAGCGATGGGCTCAGCTAGAGTTGCATGCCTTGGGGCTGCGCATGGATTGAGAAGTATAATGGACTCATTCTTGGGTCTATCCAAACAGCTTGAGCTGGGCGCGTTGCATGTTGCACCCGTCCGACGAGATCTTGAGTTACCAGGCAGCACGGTTTTCCAGCCAGAGGGACATAAACAGCCACACTCCTCCAGAGGGACATAAACAGCCACACTCCTCCAGAGGGACATAAACAGCCACACTCCTCCAGAGGGACATAAACAGCCACACTCCTCCAGAGGGACATAAACAGCCACACTCCTCCAGAGGGACATAAACAGCCACACCCTCCAGGGGACATAAACAGCCGCACTCCTCCAGAGGGACATAAACAGCCACACTCCTCCAGAGGGACATAAACAGCCACACTCCTCCAGAGGGACATAAACAGCCACACTCCTCCAGAGGGACATAAACAGCCACACTCCTCCAGAGGGACATAAACAGCCGCACTCCTCAGGGGGACATAAACAGCCACACTCCTCCAGGGGGACATAAACAGCCACACTCCTCCAGAGGGACATAAACAGCCACACTCCTCCAGGGGACATAAACAGCCACACTCCTCCAGAGGGACATAAACAGCCACACTCCTCCAGGGGGACATAAACAGCCACACTCCTCCAGAGGGACATAAACAGCCACACTCCTCCAGAGGGACATAAACAGCCACACTCCTCCAGGGGGACATAAACAGCCACACCTCCAGAGGGACATAAACAGCCGCACTCCTCCAGAGGGACATAAACAGCCACACTCCAGAGGGACATAAACAGCCACACTCCTCCAGAGGGACATAAACAGCCACACTCCTCCAGGGGGACATAAACAGCCACACTCCTCCAGGGGACATAAACAGCCACACTCCTCCAGGGGACATAAACAGCCACACTCCTCCAGAGGGACATAAACAGCCACACTCCTCCAGAGGGACATAAACAGCCACACTCCCTCCAGAGGGACATAAACAGCCACACTCCTCCAGGGGACATAAACAGCCACACTCCTCCAGAGGGACATAAACAGCCACACTCCTCCAGAGGGACATAAACAGCCACACTCTTCCAGAGGGACATAAACAGCCACACTCCTCCAGAGGGACATAAACAGCCACACATAAACAGCCACCTCCAGAGGGACATAAACAGCCACACTCCTCCAGAGGGACATAAACAGCCACACCCTCCAGAGGGACATAAACAGCCACACTCCTCCAGAGGGACATAAACAGCCACACTCCTCCAGGGGGACATAAACAGCCACAATCTCCTCCAGGGGACATAAACAGCCACACTCCTCCAGGGGGACATAAACAGCCACACTCCTCCAGAGGGACATAAACAGCCACACTCTCCAGAGGGACATAAACAGCCACACTCCTCCAGAGGGACATAAACAGCCACACTACTCCAGGGGGACATAAACAGCCACACTCCTCCAGAGGGACATAAACAGCCACACTACTCCAGGGGACATAAACAGCCACACTCCTCCAGAGGGACATAAACAGCCACACTCCTCCAGGGGGACATAAACAGCCACACTCCTCCAGGGGGACATAAACAGCCACACTCCTCCAGAGGGGACATAAACAGCCACACTCCTCCAGAGGGACATAAACAGCCACATAAACAGCCACACCTCCAGGGGACATAAACAGCCACACTCCTCCAGAGGGACATAAACAGCCACACTCCTCCAGAGGGACATAAACAGCCACACTCCTCCAGAGGGACATAAACAGCCACACTCCTCCAGAAACACATAAACAGCCACACACTCCTCCAGGGGGACATAAACAGCCACACTCCTCCAGAGGGACATAAACAGCCACACTCCTCCAGAGGGACATAAACAGCCACACTCCTCCAGAGGGACATAAACAGCCACACACTCATAAACAGCCACCAGAGGGACATAAACAGCCACACTCCTCCAGAGGGACATAAACAGCCACACTCCTCCAGAGGGACATAAACAGCCACACTCCTCCAGGGGGACATAAACAGCCACACTCCTCCAGAGGGACATAAACAGCCACACTCCTCCGGGGGACATAAACACCCGCCCTCCTCCACGGGGACATAAACAGCCGCACTCCTCCAGAGGGACATAAACAGCCACACTCCTCCAGAGGGACATAAACAGCCACACTCCTCCAGAGGGACATAAACAGCCACACTCCTCCAGGGGGACATAAACAGCCACACTCCTCCAGGGGACATAAACAGCCACACTCCTCCAGAGGGACATAAACAGCCACACTCCTCCAGGGGACATAAACAGCCACACTCCTCCAGGGGGACATAAACAGCCACACTCCTCCAGAGGGACATAAACAGCCACACTCCTCCAGGGGGGACATAAACAGCCACACTCCTCCAGGGGGACATAAACACCAGCCACCTCCAGGGGGACATAAACAGCCACAGAGGGGGACATAAACAGCCACACTACCTCCAGAGGGACATAAACAGCCACACTCCTCCAGAGGGACATAAACAGCCACACTCCTCCAGGGGACATAAACAGCCACACTCCTCCAGGGGACATAAACAGCCACACTCCTCCCAGAGGGACATAAACAGCCACACTCCTCCAGGGGGACATAAACAGCCACACCTCTCTCAGGGGACATAAACAGCCACACTCCTCCAGAGGGACATAAACAGCCACACTCCTCCAGGGGACATAAACAGCCACACTCCTCCAGAGGGACATAAACAGCCACACTCCTCCAGAGGGACATAAACAGCCACACTCCTCCAGGGGACATAAACAGCCAGCCACATAAACAGCCACACTCCTCCAGGGACATAAACACAGCCACTCCTCCAGGGGACATAAACAGCCACACTCCTCCAGAGGGACATAAACAGCCACACTCCTCCAGAGGGACATAAACAGCCACACCTCTCCAGGGGACATAAACAGCCACACTCCTCCAGGGGGACATAAACAGCCACACTCCTCCAGGGGACATAAACAGCCACACTCTCTCCAGAGGGACATAAACAGCCACACACTCTCCAGAGGGACATAAACAGCCACACAGAGGGACATAAACAGCCACACTCCTCCAGAGGGACATAAACAGCCACACTCCTCCAGAGGGACATAAACAGCCACACTCCTCCAGAGGGACATAAACAGCCACACTCCTCCAGAGGGACATAAACAGCCACACTCCTCCAGAGGGACATAAACAGCCACACTCCTCCAGAGGGACATAAACAGCCACACTCCTCCAGAGGGACATAAACAGCCAGCCACACTCCTCCAGGGGGACATAAACAGCCACACTCCTCCAGAGGGACATAAACAGCCACACTCCTCCAGAGGGACATAAACAGCCACACTCCTCCAGAGGGACATAAACAGCCAATCTAATCCAGAGGGACATAAACAGCCACACTCCTCCAGGGGGACATAAACAGCCACACTCCTCCAGGGGACATAAACAGCCACACTCCTCCAGAGGGACATAAACAGCCACACTCCTCCAGAGGGACATAAACAGCCACACTCCTCCAGAGGGACATAAACAGCCACACTCCTCCAGAGGGACATAAACAGCCACACTCTCCAGAGGGACATAAACAGCCACACTCCTCCAGGGGACATAAACAGCCACACTCCTCCAGAGGGACATAAACAGCCACACTCCTCCAGGGGGACATAAACAGCCACACTCCTCCAGAGGGACATAAACAGCCACACTCCTCCAGAGGGACATAAACAGCCACACTCCTCCAGGGGGACATAAACAGCCACACTCCTCCAGAGGGACATAAACAGCCACACTCCTCCAGAGGGACATAAACAGCCACACTCCTCCAGAGGGACATAAACAGCCACACTCCTCCAGAGGGACATAAACAGCCACACTCCTCCGGGGGACATAAACAGCCACACTCCTCCAGAGGGACATAAACAGCCACACTCCTCCAGAGGGACATAAACAGCCACACTCCTCCAGAGGGACATAAACAGCCACACTCCTCCAGAGGGACATAAACAGCCACACTCCTCCAGGGGGACATAAACAGCCACACTCCTCCAGAGGGACATAAACAGCCACACTCCTCCAGGGGACATAAACAGCCACACTCCTCCAGAGGGACATAAACAGCCACACTCCTCCAGGGGGACATAAACAGCCACACTACTCCAGGGGGACATAAACAGCCACACTCCTCCAGAGGGACATAAACAGCCACACTCCTCCAGAGGGACATAAACAGCCACACTCCTCCAGAGGGACATAAACAGCCACACTCCTCCAGAGGGACATAAACAGCCACACTCCTCCAGAGGGACATAAACAGCCACACACCTCCAGAGGGACATAAACAGCCACACTCCTCCAGAGGGACATAAAACAGCCACACTCCTCCAGAGGGACATAAACAGCCACACTCCTCCAGAACAGCAGCCACACTCCTCCAGGGGACATAAACAGCCACACTCCTCCAGGGGACATAAACAGCCACACTCCTCCAGAGGGACATAAACAGCCACACTCCTCCCAGAGGGACATAAACAGCCACACCTCCAGGGGACATAAACAGCCACACTCCTCCAGGGGACATAAACAGCCACACTACTCCAGGGGGGACATAAACAGCCACACTCCTCCAGAGGGACATAAACAGCCACACTCCTCCAGAGGGACATAAACAGCCACACTCCTCCAGGGGACATAAACAGCCACACTCCTCCAGGGGACATAAACAGCCGCACTCCTCCAGGGGACATAAACAGCCACACTCCTCCAGAGGGACATAAACAGCCACACTCCTCCAGAGGGACATAAACAGCCACACCCTCCAGAGGGACATTAAACAGCCACACTCTCCAGGGGGACATAAACAGCCACACTCCTCCAGGGGACATAAACAGCCACACTCCTCCAGGGGACATAAACAGCCACACTCCTCCAGAGGGACATAAACAGCCACACTCCTCCAGAGGGACATAAACAGCCACACTCCTCCAGAGGGACATAAACAGCCACACTCCTCCAGAGGGACATAAACAGCCACACTCCTCCAGAGGGACATAAACAGCCACACTCCTCCAGGGGACATAAACAGCCACACTCCTCCAGAGGGACATAAACAGCCACACTCCTCCAGAGGGACATAAACAGCCACTCCTCCAGGGGACATAAACAGCCACACTCCTCCAGAGGGACATAAACAGCCACACTCCTCCAGGGGACATAAACAGCCACACTCCTCCAGAGGGACATAAACAGCCACACTCCTCCAGAGGGACATAAACAGCCACACTCCTCCAGAGGGACATAAACAGCCACACTCCTCCAGGGGGACATAAACAGCCACACTCCTCCAGGGGACATAAACAGCCACACACTCCTCCAGGGGGACATAAACAGCCACACTCCTCCAGAGGGACATAAACAGCCACACTCCTCCAGGGGGACATAAACAGCCACACTCCTCCAGGGGGACATAAACAGCCACACTCCTCCAGAGGGACATAAACAGCCACACTCCTCCAGGGGACATAAACAGCCACACTCCTCCAGGGGACATAAACAGCCACTCCTCCAGGGGACATAAACAGCCACATAAACTCCTCCAGGGGGACATAAACAGCCACACTCCCAGAGGGACATAAACAGCCACACTCCAGAGGGACATAAACAGCCACACTCCTCCAGGGGACATAAACAGCCACACTCCTCCAGAGGGACATAAACAGCCACACTCCTCCAGAGGGACATAAACAGCCACACTCCTCCAGGGGGACATAAACAGCCACACACTCCTCCAGAGGGACATAAACAGCCACACTCCTCCAGAGGGACATAAACAGCCACACTCCTCCAGAGGGACATAAACAGCCACACTCCTCCAGAGGGACATAAACAGCCACACTCCTCCAGAGGGACATAAACAGCCACACTCCTCCAGAGGGACATAAACAGCCACACTCCTCCGGGGGACATAAACACCCGCCCTCCTCCAGGGGGACATAAACAGCCACACTCCTCCAGAGGGACATAAACAGCCACACCTCCAGAGGGACATAAACAGCCACACTCCTCCAGAGGGACATAAACAGCCACACTCCTCCAGAGGGACATAAACAGCCACACTCCTCCAGAGGGACATAAACAGCCACACTCCTCCAGGGGGACATAAACAGCCACACTCCTCCAGAGGGACATAAACAGCCACACTCCTCCAGAGGGACATAAACAGCCACACTCCTCCAGAGGGACATAAACAGCCACACTCCTCCAGAGGGACATAAACAGCCACACTCCTCCAGAGGGACATAAACAGCCACACCTCCAGAGGGACATAAACAGCCACACTCCTCCAGAGGGACATAAACAGCCACACTCCTCCAGAGGGACATAAACAGCCACACTCCTCCAGAGGGACATAAACAGCCACACTCCTCCAGAGGGACATAAACAGCCACACTCCTCCAGGGGACATAAACAGCCACACTCCTCCAGAGGGACATAAACAGCCACACTCCTCCAGAGGGGACATAAACAGCCACACTCCTCCAGAGGGACATAAACAGCCACACTCCTCCAGGGGGACATAAACAGCCACACTCCTCCAGGGGACATAAACAGCCACACTCCTCCAGGGGGACATAAACAGCCACACTCCTCCAGAGGGACATAAACAGCCACACTCCTCCAGGGGGACATAAACAGCCACACTCCTCCAGAGGGACATAAACAGCCACACTCCTCCAGGGGACATAAACAACACCTCCAGAGGGACATAAACAGCCACACCTCCAGAGGGACATAAACAGCCACACTCCTCCAGAGGGACATAAACAGCCACACTCCTCCAGAGGGACATAAACAGCCACACTCCTCCAGAGGGACATAACAGCCACACTCCTCCAGAGGGACATAAACAGCCACACTCCTCCAGAGGACATAAACAGCCACACACTCCTCCAGGGGACATAAACAGCCACACTCCTCCAGAGGGACATAAACAGCCACACTCCTCCAGAGGGACATAAACAGCCACACTCCTCCAGAGGGACATAAACAGCCACACTCCTCCAGGGGGACATAAACAGCCACACTCCTCCAGGGGGACATAAACAGCCACACTCCTCCAGAGGGACATAAACAGCCACACTCCTCCAGGGGACATAAACAGCCACACTCCTCCAGGGGACATAAACAGCCACACTCCTCCAGAGGGACATAAACAGCCACACTCCTCCAGAGGGACATAAACAGCCACACTCCTCCAGGGGGACATAAACAGCCACACTCCTCCAGGGGACATAAACAGCCACACAGAGGGACATAAACAGCCACACTCCAGGGGGACATAAACAGCCTCCAGGGGACATAAACAGCCACCTCCCAGGGGGACATAAACAGCCACACTCCTCCAGGGGACATAAACAGCCACACTCCTCCAGAGGGACATAAACAGCCACACTCCTCCAGAGGGACATAAACAGCCACACTCCTCCAGAGGGACATAAACAGCCACACTCCTCCAGGGGGACATAAACAGCCACACTACTCCAGAGGGACATAAACAGCCACACTCCTCCAGAGGGACATAAACAGCCACACTCCTCCAGGGGACATAAACAGCCACACCTCCTCCAGGGGGACATAAACAGCCACACTCCTCCAGGGGACATAAACAGCCACACTCCTCCAGGGGGACATAAAACAGCCACACTCCTCCAGGGGGACATAAACAGCCACACCTCCAGAGGGACATAAACAGCCACACTCCTCCAGGGGGACATAAACAGCCACACTCCTCCAGGGGACATAAACAGCCACACTCCTCCAGGGGGACATAAACAGCCACACTCCTCCAGAGGGACATAAACAGCCACACTCCTCCAGAGGGACATAAACAGCCACACTCCTCCAGAGGGACATAAACAGCCACACTCCTCCAGAGGGACATAAACAGCCACACTCCTCCAGAGGGACATAAACAGCCACACTCCAGAGGGACATAAACAGCCACACTCCTCCAGGGGACATAAACAGCCACACTCCTCCAGAGGGACATAAACAGCACACTCCACAGGGGGACATAAACAGCCACCAGAGGGGACATAAACAGCCACACTCCTCCAGAGGGACATAAACAGCCACACTCCTCCAGGGGACATAAACAGCCACACTCCTCCAGGGGACATAAACAGCCACACTCCTCCAGGGGGACATAAACAGCCACACTCCTCCAGGGGACATAAACAGCCACACTCCTCCAGAGGGACATAAACAGCCACACTCCTCCAGGGGACATAAACACCCGCCCTCCTCCACGGGGAAATAAACAGCCGCACTCCTCCAGAGGGACATAAACAGCCACACTACTCCAGAGGGACATAAACAGCCACACTCCTCCAGAGGGACATAAACAGCCACACTCCTCCAGGGGGACATAAACAGCCACACTCCTCCAGGGGGACATAAACAGCCACACTCCTCCAGAGGGACATAAACAGCCACACTCCTCCAGAGGGACATAAACAGCCACACTCCTCCAGAGGGACATAAACAGCCACACTCCTCCAGGGGGACATAAACAGCCACACTCCTCCAGAGGGACATAAACAGCCACACTCCTCCAGAGGGACATAAACAGCCACACTCCTCCAGAGGGACATAAACAGCCACACTCCTCCAGGGGGACATAAACAGCCACACTCCTCCAGAGGGACATAAACAGCCACACTACTCCAGGGGGACATAAACAGCCACACTCCTCCAGGGGACATAAACAGCCAACAGGGGGACATAAACAGCCACACTCCTCCAGGGGACATAAACAGCCACACTCCTCCAGAGGGACATAAACAGCCACACTCCTCCAGAGGGACATAAACAGCCACACTCCTCCAGAGGGACATAAACAGCCACACTCCTCCAGAGGGACATAAACAGCCACACTCCTCCAGGACACATAAACAGCCACACTACTCCCAGAGGACATAAACAGCCACACTCCTCCAGGGGGACATAAACAGCCACACTCCTCCAGAGGGACATAAACAGCCACACTCCTCCAGAGGGACATAAACAGCCACACTCCTCCAGAGGGACATAAACAGCCACACTCCTCCAGGGGACATAAACAGCCGCACTCCTCCAGGGGGACATAAACAGCCACACTCCTCCAGGGGACATAAACAGCCACACTCCTCCAGGGGACATAAACAGCCACACTCCTCCAGGGGGACATAAACAGCCACACTTCTCCAGGGGGACATAAACAGCCACACTCCTCCAGGGGACATAAACAGCCACACTCCTCCAGAGGGACATAAACAGCCACACTCCTCCAGAGGGACATAAACAGCCACACTACCTCCAGGGGACATAAACAGCCACACTCCTCCAGAGGGACATAAACAGCCACACTCCTCCAGAGGGACATAAACAGCCACACTCCTCCAGAGGGACATAAACAGCCACACTCCTCCAGGGGACATAAACAGCCACACTCCTCCAGGGGACATAAACAGCCACACTCCTCCAGGGGGACATAAACAGCCACACTCCTCCAGAGGGACATAAACAGCCACACTCCTCCAGAGGGACATAAACAGCCACACTCCTCCAGGGGACATAAACAGCCACACTCCTCCAGAGGGACATAAACAGCCACACTCCTCCAGGGGACATAAACAGCCACACTCCTCCAGAGGGACATAAACAGCCACACTCCTCCAGGGGACATAAACAGCCACACCTCCAGGGGGACATAAACAGCCACACTCCTCCAGAGGGACATAAACAGCCACCACCTCCAGAGGGACATAAACAGCCACACTCCTCCAGAGGGACATAAACAGCCACACTCCTCCAGGGGGACATAAACAGCCACACTCCTCCAGAGGGACATAAACAGCCACATTCCTCAGAGGGACATAAACAGCCACACTCCTCCAGAGGGACATAAACAGCCACACCCTCCAGAGGGACATAAACAGCCACACTCCTCCAGGGGACATAAACAGCCACACTCCTCCAGAGGGACATAAACAGCCACACTCCTCCAGAGGGACATAAACAGCCACACTCCTCCAGAGGGACATAAACAGCCACACTCCTCCAGAGGGACATAAACAGCCACACTCCTCCAGGGGACATAAACAGCCACACTCCTCCAGAGGGACATAAACAGCCACACTCCTCCAGAGGGACATAAACAGCCACACTCCTCCAGGGGGACATAAACAGCCACACTCCTCCAGGGGACATAAACAGCCACACTCCTCCAGAGGGACATAAACAGCCACACTCTCCAGAGGGACATAAACAGCCACACTCCTCCAGAGGGACATAAACAGCCACACACCTCCAGAGGGACATAAACAGCCACACTCCTCCAGAGGACATAAAACAGCCACACCCTCCAGAGGGACCAGGGGGACATAAACAGCCAACAGCCCAGAGGGACATAAACAGCCACACTCCTCCAGGGGACATAAACAGCCACACTCCTCCAGAGGGACATAAACAGCCACACTCCTCCAGGGGGACATAAACAGCCACTCCTCCAGAGGGACATAAACAGCCACACTCCTCCAGAGGGACATAAACAGCCACACTCCTCCAGAGGGACATAAACAGCCACACTCCTCCAGGGGACATAAACAGCCGCACACAGAGGGACATAAAAACACACTCCTCCAGAGGGACATAAACAGCCACACTCCTCCAGAGGGACATAAACAGCCACACTCTCCAGGGGACATAAACAGCCACACTCCTCCAGAGGGACATAAACAGCCACACTCCTCCAGGGGACATAAACAGCCACACTCCCAGAGGGACATAAACAGCCACACTCCTCCAGAGGGACATAAACAGCCACACTCCTCCAGGGGGACATAAACAGCCGCACTCCTCCAGGGGACATAAACAGCCACACTCCTCCAGAGGGACATAAACAGCCACACTCCTCCAGGGGGACATAAACAGCCACACTCCTCCAGAGGGACATAAACAGCCACACTCCTCCAGGGGGACATAAACAGCCACACTCCTCCAGGGGACATAAACAGCCGCACTCCTCCAGGGGACATAAACAGCCACACTCCTCCAGAGGGGACATAAACAGCCAGCCCAGAGGGACATAAACAGCCACACTCCTCCAGGGGACATAAACAGCCGCACTCCTCCAGGGGACATAAACAGCCACACTCCTCCAGAGGGACATAAACAGCCACACTCCTCCAGAGGGACATAAACAGCCACACTCCTCCAGAGGGACATAAACAGCCACACTCCTCCAGAGGGACATAAACAGCCACACTCCTCCAGAGGGACATAAACAGCCACCACACAGGGACATAAACAGCCACACTCCTCCAGAGGGACATAAAGCACCTCCTCCAGCCATAAACAGCCACCTCCCAGAGGGACATAAACAGCCACACTCCTCCAGAGGGACATAAACAGCCACACCTCCTCCAGAGGGACATAAACAGCCACACTCCTCCAGAGGGACATAAACAGCCACACTCCTCCAGGGGACATAAACAGCCACACTCCTCCAGAGGGACATAAACAGCCACACCTCCTCCAGGGGACATAAACAGCCACACTCCTCCAGAGGGACATAAACAGCCACACTCCTCCAGGGGACATAAACAGCCACACTCCTCCCAGAGGGACATAAACAGGGACATAAACAGCCACACTCCTCCAGGGGACATAAACAGCCACACTCCTCCAGAGGGACATAAACAGCCACACTCCTCCAGGGGGACATAAACAGCCACTCCTCCAGGGGACATAAACAGCCACACTCCTCCAGAGGGACATAAACAGCCACACTCCTCCAGAGGGACACAAACAGCCACACTCCTCCAGAGGGACATAAACAGCCACACTCCTCCAGAGGGACATAAACAGCCACACTCCTCCAGAGGGACATAAACAGCCACACTCCTCCAGGGGGACATAAACAGCCACACTCCTCCAGGGGACATAAACAGCCACACTCCTCCAGAGGGACATAAACAGCCACACCTCCAGGGGACATAAACAGCCACACTCCTCCAGAGGGACATAAACAGCCACACTCCTCCAGAGGGACATAAACAGCCACACTCCTCCAGAGGGACATAAACAGCCACATTACTCCAGGGGGACATAAACAGCCACAATCCTCCAGAGGGACATAAACAGCCACACTCCTCCAGAGGGGCATAAACAGCCACATTACTCCAGAGGGACATAAACAGCCACACTCCTCCAGAGGGACATAAACAGCCACACTCCTCCAGAGGGACATAAACAGCCACACTCCTCCAGAGGGACATAAACAGCCGCACTCCTCCAGAGGGACATAAACAGCCACACTCCTCCAGAGGGACATAAACAGCCGCACTCCTCCAGGGGGACATAAACAGCCACACTCCTCCAGAGGGACATAAACAGCCACACTCCTCCAGGGGACATAAACAGCCACACTCTCCAGAGGGGACATAAACAGCCACCACTCCTCCAGGGGGACATAAACAACCACACTCCTCCAGGGGGACATAAACAGCCACACTCCTCCAGAGGGACATAAACAGCCACACTCCTCCAGGGGACATAAACAGCCACACTCCTCCAGAACATAAACAGCCACACCCTCCAGAGGGACATAAACAGCCACACTCCTCCAGAGGACATAAACAGCCACACTCCTCCAGAGGGACATAAACAGCCACACTAATCCAGGGGACATAAGCCAGGGACATAAACAGCCACACCTCCAGGGGGACATCCCACACTCCTCCAGAGGGACATAAACAGCCACACTCCTCCAGAGGGACATAAACAGCCACACTCCTCCAGAGGGACATAAACAGCCACACTCCTCCAGGGGGACATAAACAGCCAGCCAGAGGGACATAAACAGCCACACTCCTCCAGGGGACATAAACAGCCACACTCCTCCAGAGGGACATAAACAGCCACACTCCTCCAGGGGGACATAAACAGCCACACTCCTCCAGAGGGACATAAACAGCCACTCCTCCAGAGGGACATAAACAGCCACACTCCTCCAGAGGGACATAAACAGCCACACTCCTCCAGGGGGACATAAACAGCCACACTCCTCCAGAGGGACATAAACAGCCACACTCCTCCAGAGGGACATGAACAGCCACACTCCTCCAGGGGACATAAACAGCCGCACTCCTCCAGAGGGACATAAACAGCCGCACTCCTCCAGAGGGACATAAACAGCCACATTACTCCAGGGGACATAAACAGCCACACTCCTCCAGAGGGACATAAACAGCCACACTCCTCCAGAGGGACATAAACAGCCACACTCCTCCAGAGGGACATAAACAGCCACACTCCTCCAGAGGGACATAAACAGCCGCCCTCCTCCAGGGGGACATAAACAGCCGCACTCCTTCAGAGGGACATAAACAGCCACACTCCTCCAGGGGGACATAAACAGCCACACTCCTCCAGGGGGACATAAACAGCCACACTCCTCCAGAGGGACATAAACAGCCGCACTCCTCCAGGGGGACATAAACAGCCACACTCCTCCAGAGGGACATAAACAGCCACACTAATCCAGGGGACATAAACAGCCACACTCCTCCAGGGGACATAAACAGCCGCACTCCTTCAGAGGGACATAAACAGCCACACTCCTCCAGGGGGACATAAACAGCCACACTCCTTCAGAGGGACATGAACAGCCACACTCCTCCAGAGGGACATAAACAGCCACACTCCTCCAGAGGGACATAAACAGCCGCACTCGTCCAGAGGGACGGATTTCCTTCTGCTGGGAATCCTTCTCTCGAGCCCTGACTCTCTGTGCTGGTAATCCTGTCCTCTCCCAATCCCTTACTCCCTCTGCTGGGAATCCTTCTCTCGAGCCCTGACTCTCTGTGCTGGTAATCCTGTCCTCTCCCTATCCCTGACTCCTTCTGCTGGGAATCCTTCTCTTGAGCCCTGACTCTCTGCCCTGGTAATCCTGTCCTCTCCTGATCCCTGACTCCCTCTATTGGGAATCCTTTCCTCTCCCAATTCCTGACTCCCTCTGCTGGGAATCCTGTGCCCTCCCAATCCCCGATTCCCTTTGCTGGGAATCCTGCCCCCTCCCAATCCCTGAATCTCTGGGCTGGTAATCCTGTCCTCTCCTGGCTGGAGGGTTCCCAGGCTCCCTTCCTGGTTTGGATGGACCACAGAAACCTTGTGTACCTGAAGTGCAGCAAGGGTCTGAACCCAGGACAAGCAAAATGGTCCCTCTTTTTCTACCAGTTCACACTGTCATGCACAACTGGCCCAAAAAACAGAGAGCCCAACGCCCTCCCTTGCATTCATGACCACACCAAGGTGGAGGACAATCCATTGTTGGGGCACTCTGGGACATTCAGGCGGTGGTCTGCAGTGTGTAACCAGTGAACCGTCTCGATGTGCCCCAATCAGCCCGCTCGCAAGTCCTTCAAAGGGCCCACTCCTCTGACCTCTCTGGTCACCCCAGGACCAAGCTCACATGGCATTCATCCAGCAGCACTTTTGGTGGCCATCCATGGAGGAAGACACCCAAGATTTCAAAAAGGCCTGTTCAGTCTGTGCAACTTGCAAGTCATTCACTACGTCTCCCACAGGCCCACACCCACCCCCTCCTGTACCTCAGCGACCATGGTCCCATATTTCTCTGGATTTTGACGCCGGTCTTCTTCCATCCAATGGCAAGACAGTCATACTCACCATAGTAGACCAGCTCTCTAAGGCGGTCTGCCTTATTGCACTGTGATGAGCGTATTCACCCTCTCACTGTGACAGGAGGTTGTTCACCCTCTCACCAAAAATAGCTGTAGTGTGAGCCCATCACACACTCACTGCTGCAGCATTATACCCATACACAAACACCTGAATCGCTCCTGCACACACATACACCTACATCACAACTGTGCACACACACCTTTATTATCCCTGTACACACACATACACTTGTACTACACCAGTTCACACACACACACACACACACACACACACACACACACACATACATACACACCCTGCATTACACCAGAACACATACATACAGACCTGTATTAAACCTGTAAACACATACGCCCTGCAGTACACCAGTAAACTCACACAGACACACCTGTATCTCACCTGTACCAACACTTGCCTTGCACCTGTACACACACCTGTATCTCACCTGTACCAACACTTGCCTTGCACCAGTACACACACCTGTATCACATCTATACCAACACTTGCCTTGCACCTGTACACACACCTGTATTACACCTGTACCAAAACTTGCCTTCCACCTGAACACACACCTGAATCACATCTGTACCAACACTTGCCTTGCACCTGTACACACACCTGTGTCACATCTATACCAACACTTGCCTTACACCTTTACACACACCTGTATTACATCTATACCAACACTTGCCTTGCACCTTTACATACACCTGTATTACACCTGTACCAACACTTGCCTTCCACCTGTACACACACCTGTATCACATCTGTACCAACACTTGCCTTGCACCTGAACACACACCTGTATTACATCAGTAAATAAATATTTGCTGACCTGCCACCGCCAGGCAAAAAGCAGGCAGGGCAATTATTATCGGAGCTGGTTTGTTTATGAGTCAGACAGGAAGTGGCATCCACGTATTTCCTGTTGACCTCGGACAGCAAGACCTCCGGTTCTCACAACATCCAAAAATAAACACAACTCTAAAAGTACCTACATTTTCCTTGTTCTGACTTACCTTCTTTTTGTTGTCTACGGGTCCATGTAACTTATTGAGATAATCTGAAACAAATGGGCCACTTTTATAGCATGAAATTATTTCATAGACATTTTTAATGATTTCTTTCATCCTTGTTTAATATTTTTGTTTTGTTTCTGATTTTTCGCAGAAAGTGAATAGTCTGCTGGAAGGAGCAGAGAGTGAGGTTATCTTTGGGGCATGAACAACTCATTTTAGAGCTGTTGCTAACTCATAAGATGGACTCACTTTTAGAATTGTTTTTCAGGTACAGTGGGTCAGTGGCAGGGACCAGTTCCTGCCCTTAGTTTCTCCACAGAGTCACACTCTGGCTCCTGTCCATCATGGTGTCCAGTATGAACACCCCACAATGACCTCATATAACCTCAGATTCAGCTGGCACTACAGTGCGATCCTCTAGAACACAGTTGCTGTGAAAAAAACAGCTCTACAGAAACACTGCAGCTTTTCAGAACAGTCAGAGTTTTACAGGAAAAAGATGCAGCTATACAGAAGCACTGCTGCTTTACAGTAATGCTGCTGCTCTAGAGAAGCAGTGTAAAACAGCAGTTTCAGTGAAGACCCTTTACCTAATTTATAATGATGTAAGTCCTGGTTGTGAGCACATCCTTGACTTATACAGGGCCCCAGTCATAGTACACCCAAGCATTTGCATCAGCTGATGAAGTTTAAGAGCCTCCTGGGCCTGTTCCAGAAAGCAGGATACCTTAGTTTTCCTGGCAACAACATTGAAAAACCCAAACCTGACCCAAACTTGTTGCACCCAGAATAGACAAAAAAGTGCTGTTTCAAACTCTACATTTGTTCAGTTATCCAGCTCTGTCAGTAATGCTTTGTGGAGCAGTCCCCAGGTCCTGAAGTTTAAGTTTGTCTTCACTGTCCTCGTTACAGGAGCAGACGAGAGCCCATTCTATGCCTACTGCAGGCTCTGCTTCAACACTGACCCCTCCCTCACCCTAAGCCCAGTCCCATCACTAACCACAACCATCTGAAACCTACTTTTTTGTTTTTATTTTCAAAAGAAAGAACTTGTATGGCTTTTTTGACTTATCTTTTTCAAAAACATGACAAAGTGCTTGACTTGGCTGAGGCTCAAAGGCTTCTTGGACAGACATTGAAAGAGCATAAAGCCAGTGTGCCCCATGTCTGGCCCTGAACTGGGAATGATGAACCATCTCAGTGATGCCCCTATTAACCAACCATTAACTACTATCAAACAAGGAGTTCTGACACTCCCATTAAACAACCATTAACTGCCATCAAACCAGGAGTTCTGACACTCCCATTAACCAACCATTAACTGCTATCAAACAAGGAGTTCTGACACTCCTATTAACCAACCATTAACTGCCATCAAACCGGGAGTTCTGACACTCCCATTAACCAACCATTAACTGCCATCAAACCAGGAGTTCTGAGACTCCCATTAACCAACCATTAACTGCTATCAAACATGGAGTTCTGACACTCCCATTAACCAACCATTAACTGCTATCAAACAAGGAGTTCTGACACTCCCATTAACCAACCATTAACTGCCATCAAACCAGGAGTTCTGACACTCCCATTAACCAACCATTAACTACTATCAAACAAGGAGTTCTGACACTCCCATTAACCAACCATTAACTACTATCAAACAAGGAGTTCTGACACTCCCATTAACCAACCATTAACTGCTATCAAACAAGGAGTTCTGACACTCCCATTAACCAACCATTAACTGCTATCAAACAAGGAGTTCTGACACTCCCATTAACCAACCATTAACTGCTATCAAACAAGGAGTTCTGACACTCCCATTAACCAACCATTAACTACTATCAAACAAGGAGGTCTGACACTCCCATTAACCAAACATTAACTGCTATCAAACAAGGAGTTCTGACACTCACATTAACCAACCATTAACTGCTATCAAACAAGGAGTTCTGACACTCCCATTAACCAACCATTAACTACTATCAAACACGGAGTTCTGACACTCCCATTAACCAACCATTAACTACTATCAAACAAGGAGTGCTGACACTCCCATTAACCAACCATTAACTGCTATCAAACAAGGAGTTCTGACACTTAACCCATTAACCATCAAACAAGGATTAACTGCTATTAACCAACCAAACAAGGAAACAAGTTCTGACACTCCCATTAACCAACCATTAACTGCTATCAAACCAGGAGTTCTGACACTCCCATTAACCAACCATTAACTGACACTATCAAACCAGGAGTTCTGACACTCCCATTAACCAACCATTAACTACTATCAAACAAGGAGTTCTGACACTCCCATTAACCAACCATTAACTGCTATCAAACAAGGAGTTCTGACACTCCCATTAACCAACCATTAACTACTATCAAACAAGGAGTTCTGACACTCCCATTAACCAACCATTAACTACTATCAAACAAGGAGTTCTGATCCAAAAAGGAGTTCTGACACTCCCATTAACCAACCATTAACTGCTATCAAACAAGGAGTTCTGACACTCCCATTAACCAACCATTAACTGCTATCAAACAAGGAGTTCTGACACTCCCATTAACCAACCATTAACTACTATCAAACAAGGAGGTCTGACACTCCCATTAACCAACCATTAACTACTATCAAACAAGGAGTTCTGACACTCCCATTAACCAACCATTAACTGCTATCAAACAAGGAGTTCTGACACTCCCATTAACCAACCATTAACTGCTATCAAACAAGGAGTTCTGACACTCCCATTAACCAACCATTAACTGCCATCAAACCAGGAGTTCTGACACTCCCATTAACCAGCCATTAACTGCTATCAAACAAGGAGTTCTGACACTCCCATTAACCAACCATTAACTGCCATCAAACCAGGAGTTCTGACACTCCCATTAACCAACCATTAACTGCTATCAAACATGGAGTTCTGACACTCCCATTAACCAACCATTAACTGCTATCAAACAAGGAGTTCTGACACTCCCATTAACCAACCATTAACTGCCATCAAACCAGGAGTTCTGACACTCCCATTAACCAACCATTAACTGCTATCAAACAAGGAGTTCTGACACTCCCATTAACCAACCATTAACTGCCATCAAACAAGGAGTTCTGACACTCCCATTAACCAACCATTAACTGCTATCAAACAAGGAGTTCTGACACTCCCATTAACCAACCATTAACTACTATCAAACAAGGAGTTCTGACACTCCCATTAACCAACCATTAACTGCTATCAAACAAGGAGTTCTGACACTCCCATTAACCAACAATTAACTGCTGTCAAACAAGGAGTTCTGACACTCCCATTAACCAACCATTAACTGCTATCAAACAAGGAGTTCTGACACTCCCATTAACCAACCATTAACTGCTATCAAACAAGGATTTCTGACACTCCCATTAACCAACCATTAACTGCCATCAAACAAGGAGTTCTGACACTCCCATTAACCAACCATTAACTGCTATCAAACAAGGATTTCTGACACTCCCATTAACCAACCATTAACTGCCATCAAACCAGGAGTTCTGACACTCCCATTAACCAACCATTAACTGCCATCAAACAAGGAGTTCTGACACTCCCATTAACCAACCATGAACTGCCATCAAACCAGGAGTTCTGACACTCCCATTAACCAACCATTAACTGCCATCAAACCAGGAGTTCTGACACTCCCATTAACCAACCATTAACTGCTATCAAACAAGGAGTTCTGACACTCCCATTAACCAACCATGAACTGCCATCAGCAAATGCAACTTAGGGAGCTTGTCAATATTATGAACAGTGAACACGTTCGTTTTTGAACGGACGCCTGCTCATTTTTGGATGCGTTCGAGGCTGCAAACCTGGTCACTGCATTCGATAATGCACACCCTTCTGTTCATTTTCTGATGCGTTCATTTCCTGATGCCTGCCCAAGGCCTGATGCGTCCATGTAAAACTAACCCCATTCATATAAAACTTAACTCCGTTCATTATAAAATCTTCGCAATCCAAGAATTTCTGTTTGTAGTCAACTGTTCTGAGTTTTTTATTGCAGATTTTGTCGATGTATGTGACAGTTTATGCGGTTAAGGCCATCTCCCCGTTTTCTGTCATTTACTATAGATAGATTTTATAGATAGAAATTATCGGTGTTACAGCTGGAGTCTTCTCTCTGTTTTTTGCATCAGTTATATAAAATATTGTCGTCACTCATTTGTTTTTCTGAAATGTAGGCCTACATTTGACTGGCAACGTGGTACCAGATTGGAAAATGTGAAACGTGCATGTATGTTACCCTTTGCCCGCCGTCGTGTTCGTGGTCTTGTGGTTCTGTTTTTCTGTATGCCTATCTTATTTTTTCTACATGGCTAAAGTTACATAATATAATAAAAAATATCATCCAACGATAAAGATTTTAAGGGTGTCGAGAACAATAAACTTGCCATTATGACTGAAAATAATCAGCTATAGGGGAGACTGGGTCTAGTTGTTACACTTTTTCTTTTAACGGCTGTAGAATTGACATTATCAGGTTTTTGTAACCAATATGCACTGTACAGATAGAAAGTTTATTAGACTACATGACTGATCTGCAGCAACCCCTATATTCTGCGCCAGCATGATGCTGGTGAGGAAAAAATAGACTCCTGTCACCTGTAACAAACTACCCCATATATGGGGTAGTTTGTTAAAGGAGGGGTAGTTTGCTACAGGTTGTGGGGAATTTTGTTACACTAAGAATTTGCTTAATAAGTGAAACGTGTTTCCCACTTAAGTAGGCAAGTTAAGGGGGATGCCTTACTACTATTATCCCACGATGCTACTGTAAGGAACCTCGAGTCATTCTCTAATGGCATTGCCACATTTCGTTACTCGTTTGTAATTTCGAGGCATCTTTCTGAAATAAAAAAAGGTAGAAAGTCATTCAGTGAGGCAATTTGATCCCAGCTCTTCCCAGCACTGCTGACTCCTTTTGTTTTATAAGAAACTATCTTATCTTTAGTATAGACTATGCTGATTTCTGCGATTTGGCGCTGATGTGTGTTAAGTGAGCTTTTAGATTATGGGCGCGGATATTCTTTTGTGAACGACGACTGAATATGGATGACGGTTTATATAAACGCTTGTACAGGCCTATTTTAAATTCTAGGTTCCTTAAAGTGAAATGGTTCTCATTGTCATTGTTAGGCTAGTTTTTTTTTTTTTTTTGTATTTCCATATACCGGGTATAATCCGCCTGTTAAAGGTCATTTGCCAATTTAGGTGACGCTTCAGGAATGGGATTATATGCGACCTACTCCTGTTCTCTGAACAAAAACATATTCCGGTTATCTAAACAAAAACATATTAAACTTATTCGACTGAACAAATTAAGTATTAATCGTGCACATCATCCAAAAGTCTTGTCACCGGTATTCCAGTGTGTCACATGAATTCAGGTCTCACTCCGTGATCTCGCATCCCTGAACCAGCTAATCCCCATGGCGTCACAAGACTAGGCTACTTAGTTTATCTTGCAATCAAGCTTATTCATTTATTGAACTGATAACACCCTTATAATAAGAGTTATATTCATAAAGGGGGGGGGGGATAAATATTTACTAACATTCAGACATGCTGATTTTGCAATACTGTGCACATGCAGAGGTTTTACTTTGCTCATCTACTTGTCTAAATCTAGACTCTTGTCGGCAGCTCCCACAGGGTGGCGGTTTCATGTCTTGTGACTTCAATCTGGAAAAAAAATACTGTACAATAAATTAGAACAATATATAATATGACAAATGGTAGCCTACAAAATCTGAATATCATTGCAGAACTTATCGTGTACGCAGTGGGCTGTAAAGTGTGGCATTTTTTTTTTGGCTTGCGCGTTCAGGTTTAAAAAGAAAGGATTAATATCGCGGATAATTTTGCAATTTGATATGAGCGGGACTAAGTTATCCTAGTTCTTATACTCACAGAATAGTATTATTAAACTTGGGCTGTCGCGCAGATGATGTGATACAATACGTAAACTATAATTTGTATTTAATTAAATTTATTTACAATCTTTTGCATACAAATTGCCTAGCGGTCACACCATGATTTGGAATTCTAAAATGCTTTTTTATATAAGAAGGAAAAAGTGGCGGACTGACACCACACGGAAGCGATGTTCATTCCATTAAGTATTCACACAGCAACACTTGAATGATTTGGCTGACTGAACGTACCCCGGTACCAGTAAATCACAATTTATCTCCGGTCTTGAGTGTGGAAAATGTGTTAAAGCACCTTATCGAACTCGATTAAAAGTGTAAGTGTATGCGGAAGATTGACGATCGGTAGAGATATAATCTCGAAACTGGAGATTTAGTAGGATTTTTTAGTCGACGTGAAAACTGTCGTTTAATAAGCATGTACTTCAAAATTCTGCAGGATGGGAGACGGGGAATTTTTTTCTCGTAAGAAGGAAATATTTACGCATGTTGGTGTAAATTTTGCAAAGTGGAGAGCAGATTCATTTTGTAACGCGAGAGGGTAGCTGCGTTAATTTTTGGATGCTGTCCGGTCAAACATGAATGCATGCTTGTTCATTTTTGAACGCAATATGAACGCATGCTCATTCATTTTTGAACACTCTGCCCTTTGTTTTTTAGCTGAACACGAATGGAGACTTGTTCATTTTTGAACGCCTGTTCAAATTTGAATGCGTTCAGTATATTGACAAGCTCCCTTAAGCAGCCATACACGGCATACTTTACCATCATGTTAAACATCCTAATGTCAGAGAATGCAATACGGCATCCAACCAAAGCATTAAACCTAAGCATCGTCAACCACAGCACTAGCCCTACCTATTGTAAGAGAATGCCATGAATACAACATCAACTTTACATGAGACTTACCCTTTACCAGGGAAGGCCATGAATAAGGCATCATTAACTTTAGCATTAAATCTGTCATAGAATGCAATGAAAACAGAATCCTCAATGAATGCGGTTTTGAAGAGTTTTGCTGAAATATTTACAGTATAGGTGTCATGAAAACATAACTCAAAGGCAGATGTTGCTTCAAAATCTCTGCAGTTTACAGCATTATTGGTGCTTCCACAGAAGTGCAAGTTAGCCCAGCCTGTGCCGCACACACAAACCCATGCTATGACAGAGCTCAGCTTTTGGACTTGACGCTGGTAATAGTCTTGTAACTCCTGCAAACTTAATAAACCACAAACGTAATACAAATCTGCCGTTTTCGATGTAATAATCCCACAAATGTAATAAATTTCCACAAATATAATAGCAGCTGCCTACTGCAGACGTAATACAAAAAAGTAAATACTAATACATTTGCAAGGATTTGTTACGTTTGTGGGAAGGTGCGACGGTGCGTTCAGGAACCACTCGAGAGCAGGAATTCCAAAAATCGTATGCCTTTGAGAGCAGGGTCAGGACCAGAAGACACAAGAATTGCCAAGCCAAAAACAAAATCCAAAAAGCAAAGTCGACTAGACAGGCCGGGGTCAAAACCAGTAAAGCAGAAGTGCGACGGTACATAGACAGCAGGCCAAAATCGTAGTTGAAATCCAGAGCAGAGGGTCATACACAGGGCATCCAAAACAGTAAATGTGGTCGTACAGAAAATAGGTCAAAAATCCAAAAAGACAAAAACAAGAACAGAAGGGCTTAGGCAAAATCAAGGTTAGGCGAAACAGTCATGAAGAAACAATAATCGATTGGCATACAAGAGGCTCTGCACAAAGGAAAACTGATCAACGTTCTGACAAGGGCTGAACAGCAGTGAAGACTCTAAATAGACAGAAGGGAAGTCACATGCTATGCAGGGAACAGGTGAATTGGATAAGAACTAATTACAAAGGAAGGCACACATGGGGAAGTCCTAAACCACAACAATTGGCAAAAGCCAAGACACGGACGGGATTCACGCAGACATCCTATGACAGTTAAACAGGTCCGGTCAAGAAGTTCTAAGTGCACAGATAACGAGTGCAGGAAAGTAATTAAGCACGTGCGAGAGATCTTGCACGCAGGGAGAGGCAGGTAAAGCCGAGCAAGAGGCAGAGACTAGAACAGGGCGATTGCTAAGGCTGAATTAGTACTAATTAGTAGCGGTGCAACTTTACAGAGTAACTAGAGTGCACGTTAATAAGTTAATAATATGGATTAGTTGGGTTAGTAGACTATGATACAAAATATAAATGTTAATCTTGTTTGTAATCGAGGAAAGCAAGGCAAAGGAAGTAAAGGAGAATTGAAGTAATAATATGAAACACCAGAAACCATTGAAATCACCCGAAGCAGGTAAGCACGCAGACCGGGGAGACGGACTGAACCAACTGATCACAAGACAGGGGGGACAAGTGCAGTGAAACCTAAAATGGCAGGGACTGAAAACCGGAGAATACAATAACCAAAAAGAATAAAGAAAAGACATACTCATGAACATAAAGCATGACATCAAACACAGAACCATGACAGAAGGTAAAATATAAAAAAAATTGAAAAAGCTGCAGATTTGTATTACATTTGTGGACTATTATTACATTTTTGTGTGTTTAAAGCCTGAATGATCCTTTTCTTCTTTGGTCTAGAGTACACAGCATCCATCTCTTCCAAAAAAAGACCTTAAATACTGATCACAATACACATGACCACAGGGTGCTGGAGCACTGGAGATCTCTCCCAGCACAGAGAAGCCCATGGCTCTTCTGAACACTGTTAACATGGCGATGGCCTCATAAAAGAAGGGCGTGAGCGACGCTTCGGTCAAAAATGACTTTTTTGGTTGTTTTGGAATAACTGAGCCTAGCCCATCTCCTGTCCAAGTCTGGAGACTCAATTCCGGTCCTATAGGGGTTAAAATGGCTTTTTAAAATTGGCGCAGCATATAACTAACAGGTGGTGCTGTGGTAGTTTTTTGGCTCTCCTTTAAAATTTGTAAAATGTCACTTACGCTCTTCTTGCATGAGGCCATTGATATGGGCTCCTTTTGGCACAATAAAGTGCTAACTGGCATCTGTGGATATAACTGCAGCATGGATTGCAGCATTTGACAAATGTTTTTCAAAGTAATCCGGAGCCTATTGTTATTATCACTCATAGATGAATGGCAGTGTTTGATGCAGTGCCACCGAGTGGACATTTATTCATTGTGTGTGCACGCATGTTTGTGTGCTATGCGAGTGTGTGTTTGCACATGTTTGTGTGCGAGTGTGTGTTTGCATGTTTGTGTGCTATGCGAGTGTGTGTTTGCACATGTTTGTGTGCGAGTGTGTGTTTGCACATGTTTGTGTGCGAGTGTGTGTTTGGCATGTTTGTGTGCTATGCGAGTGTGTGTTTGCACATGTTTGTGTGCGAGTGTGTGTTTGCACGTTTGTGTGCGAGTGTGTGTTTGCGCATGTTTGTGTGCTATGCGAGTGTGTGTTTGCACATGTTTGTGTGCGAGTGTGTGTTTGCGCATGTTTGTGTGCAGTGTGTGTTTGCACATGTTTGTGTGCGAGTGTGTGTTTGCACATGTTTGTGTGCGAGTGTGTGTTTGCGCATGTTTGTGTGCGAGTGTGTGTTTTCGCACGTTTGTGTGCGAGTGTGTGTTTGCACATGTTTGTGTGAGTGTGTGTTTGTACATGTTTGTGTGCGAGTGTGTGTTTGCGCATGTTTGTGTGCGAGTGTGTGTTTTCGCATGTTTGTGTGCAAGTGTGTGTTTGCGCATATTTGTGTGCGAGTGTGTGTTTGCACATGTTTGTGTGCGAGTGTGTTTTCGCACGTTTGTGTGCGAGTGTGTGTTGTTTTTGTTTGAGTTTGTGTTTGCAAGTTGTGTGTGTTTGCACATGTTTGTGTGAGAGTGTGTTTTGCATATTTGTGTGCGAGTGTGTGTTTGTACATGTTTGTGTGCGAGTGTGTGTTTGTGCATGTTTGTGTGCTATGAGTGTGTGTTTGCACATGTTTGTGTGCGAGTGTGTGTTTGCACATGTTTGTGTGCGAGTGTGTGTTTGTGCATGTTTGTGTGCGAGTGTGTGTTTGCACGTGTTTGTGTGCAGGTGTGTGTTTGCATGTTTGTATGCGAGTGTGTGTTTGCACGTGTTTGTGTGCAGTGTGTGTTTGTGTTTGTGTGTTTGTGTGTTTGCATGTTTGTGTGTGAATGTGTGTTTGTGCATGTTTGTGTGAGGGTGTGTGTTTGTTGCACGTGTTTGTGTGTGTTTGTGTTGTTTACAAGTGTGTGTTTGTGCATGTTTGTGTGCAAGTGTGTGTTTGCGTGTGTGTTTGCACATGTTTGTGTGTGTGTGTTTGTGTGTGCAAGTGTTTGCGCATGTTTGTGTGCAAGTGTGTGTTTGTGTGTGTCTGACAGTGTGTGTTTGTTTGTTGCAGGTGCATGTTTTTGTGCATGTTTGTGTGCGAGTGTGTGTTTGCGCATGTTTGTGTGCAGGTGTGTGTTTGCGCATGTTTGTATGCGAGTGTGTGTTTGCGCATGTTTGTGTGTGAGTGTGTGTTTGCGCATGTTTGTGTGCGAGTGTGTTTTCGCGCATGTTTGTGTGCGAGTGTGTGTTGTTTGTGTTTGTGTGTTTGTTTGTGTGCAGTGTGTGTTTGCGCATGTTTGTGTGCAAGTGTGTGTTTTCCCACGTGTGCGTGCGAGTGTGTGTTTGCACATGTTTGTATGCAGGTGTGTGTTTGTGCATGTTTGTGTGTGTGTTTGCAGTGTGTGTTTGTTTGTGCATGTTTGTGTGTGTGTGTTTGCGCATGTTTGTGTTTGTGTGCAGTGTGTGTGTTGCACATGTTTGTGTGCAGTGTGTGTGTTTGTGCATGTTTGTGTGTGAGTGTGTGTTTGCAAGTGTTTGTGTGCAGTGTGTGTTTGCATGTTTGTGTGCAGTGTGTGTTTGCATTTTTGTGCGAGTGTGTGTTTGTGTGTTTGTGTTGTGTTTGCACATGTTTGTGTGTTTGTGTGCAGTGTGTTTGCACATGTTTGTGTGTTGTGTGTTTGTGTGTGTTTGCATGTTTGTGTGCAGGTGTGTGTTTGCACATGTTTGTGTGTGTTGTTTGCACATGTTTGTGTGCGAGTTGTGTTTGTGTGTGTGCTATTTGTGTGCATGTGTTTGCACATGTTTGTGTGTGTTTGCACATGTTTGTGTGTGTTGTGTTTGTACATGTTTGTGTGCAGTGTGTGTGTTTGTTGTTTGTGCGCGAGTGTGTGTTTGCACATGTTTGTGTGCATGTGTGTTTGTTTTGTGTGTGTGTTTGTACATGTTTGTGTGTGTGTGTTTACATGTTTGTGTGCAGTGTGTGTTTGCACATGTTTGTGTGCATGTTTTTGTGTGCAGGTGTGTGTTTGTGTTTGTGTGCGCATGTTTGTGTGTGTGTTTGCACATGTTTGTGTGCAGGTGTGTTTTGTGCATGTTTGTGCACATGTTTGTGTGCAAGTTTGTGTGCAGTGTGTGTTTGTGTTTGTGAGTGTGTGTTTTCGCATGTTTGTGTGCAGTGTGTGTTTGCACATGTTTGTGTGCGAGTGTGTGTTTGCACATGTTTGTGTGTGTGTTTGAGTGTGTTTGTGAGAGTGTGTGTTTGCACATGTTTGTGTGCAGTGTTTGTGTTTGTGTCCTATGTTTGTGTTGTGTGTTTGTGTGTGTGTGTGTTTGCACATGTTTGTGTGCAAGTGTGTGTGTGTTTGTGTGCAGTGTGTGTTTGTTGTGTGCAAGAGTGTGTGTTTGCACATGTTTGTGTGCAGTGTGTGTTTGCACATGTTTGTGTGTGCGAGTGTGTGTTTGCAATGTGTGTTTTTGCACATGTTTGTGTGGAAGTGTGTGTTTGCATTTGTTTGTGTGCGTTTGTGTGCAGTGTGTTTGCGTTTTGTGTGCAGTGTGTGTGTTTGTGTGCGAGTGTGTGTTTGTGCATGTTTGTGTGCAGGTGTGTGTTTCATGTTTGTGTGCGTGTGTGTTTGTGTTTGTGTGCAGGTGTGTTTTGTGTGCGAGTGTGTGTTTGTACATGTTTGTGTGTGTGTTTGCACATGTTTGTGTGCTGAAAGTGTGTTTTGCACATGTTTGTGTTTGTTTGCATGTTTGTGTTGAGTGTGTGTTTGCACATGTTTGTGTGCAGGTGTGTGTTTGCACATGTTTGTGTGTGTTTGGCATGTTTGTGTGCAGTGTGTTTGTGTTGTTTGCACATGTTTGTGTGCATGTTTGTGTGTGTTTGCACATGTTTGTGTGCAGTGTGTGTTTGCACATGTTTGTGTGCAGTGTGTTTTGCACATGTTTGTGTGTGTGTGTTTACACATGTTTGTGTGCATGTTTGTGTCTTGTGTGTTTGCGCATGTGCGAGTGTGTGTTTGTTTATGTTTGTGTCGAGTGTGTGTTTGCACATGTTTGTGTGTGAGTGTGTGTTTGCGCATGTTTGTGTGTGCAGTGTGTGTTTGCATGTTTGTGTGCAGGTGTGTGTTTTGCACATGTTTGTGTGTGTGTGTTTGTACATGTTTGTGTGCAGGTGTGTGTTTGCGCATGTTTGTGTGTGTGTTGTTTGCACATGTTTGTGTGTGTGTGTGTGTTTGTGCATGTGTGTTTGTGTTTGTGTGCAGTGTGTGTTTGCATGTTTGTGTGTTTGTGTGTTTGCATGTTTGTATGCTGTGTGTGTTTGTGCATGTTTGTGTATGTGTGTGTTTGCGCATGTTTGTGTGCAAGTGTGTGTTTGTGCATGTTTGTGTGCAAGTGTGTGTTTGTGCATGTTTGTGTGCGAGTGTGTGTTTGCGCATGTTTGTGTGAGTGTGTGTTGTGCATGTTTGTGTGTGCACATGTTTGTGTGCAGTGTGTTTGTTTTGTGCGCATGTGTTTGTGTTTGTGTGTTTGTGTGCATTTGTGTGTGTTGTTTGCGCATGTTTGTGTGTGTTGTTTGCATGTTTGTGTGCAAGTGTGTGTTTGCACTGTTTGTGTGCAGTGTGTGTTTTGCGCATGTTTGTGTGCGAGTGTGTGTTTGCGCATGTTTGTGTGCGAGTGTGTGTTTGTGCATGTTTGTGTGCGGGTGTGTGTTTGCACATATTTGTATGTGTGTGTTTGCGCATGTTTGTGTGCAAGTGTGTGTTTTTGTGTGCGTTTGTGTGCATGTTTTGTGTTTGTGTTTGTGTGTGTGTGTGTGTTTGTGTGCGTGTGGGTGTTTGCGCATTTGTTTGTGTGTTTTTATGTATGTTTGTGTGCAAGTGTGTGTTTGCACATGTTTGTGTGTTTCTATGTTTGTGTCGAGTGTGTGTTTGCACATGTTTTTGTGTGTTTGTGTGCGAGTGTGTGTTTGCGCATGTTTGTGTGTGAGTGTGTGTTTGCGCATGTTTGTGTGCGAGTGTGTGTTTGTGCATGTTTGTGGGCAAGTGTGTGTGTTTGCGCAAGTTTGTGTGCATTTGTGTGTGTTTGTGTGTTTGTTTGAACGTGTGTTTGTGTGTGTGTGTGTGTGTATGGGGGCAGAGGGGTCCAGTGCCGAAGAAAGCTCACAGAGAGATGCGGCTCACGCCTGCATCCTGCCCAAAACTCCGTCTCTTCTGCGGGAGGGAGATGTGAAGTGCGTTGCTGCCAGGTGGCTCTGTGTAAACATAGCTGTTAGCATAGCCGTTAGCATGTGGCTGCCTTTGGCTCATGCTGCTGGCTGTGGGTGCTGGAGTGTTTGTGCGCTCATTGGCAAGTTTGTGTTCGCATCAATCTGATGGCATGCATGCGTTACTATAAGTGTGTGTTAATGTCCATATGTTAAAATGCATTTGTTAGCACCCACGTGCAAGCATTCGCGCATTAGTGTCCATCCTCTAGCATGTATATGTGTTAGTGCGCATATTTTGGTATGCATGTATTTGCGTGCATATGATACCAGGTATATGTGAGTGTATGTGTTAGAGAGCATATGTTATCATGCATGTTAGAATGCTCTAATCAGCACATCAACCCTCACATACGGCTCCACCCAGCACCAGCCATAGAGAAGGCTGCTGAGCAAATCAGCAATCACTGACCTCCACCTTTTCAATAAAATATTCACCTGTTTCACATCTCTACTGCCCTTCCCATGCCTCCATCTCTCTTTTATCATTCAGTCTTTCACAGCACACCTCTATCTGTCTGTCCATTCGACCTACACCTGTCCATCACACATGCATCCATCTCTCACCCTTTCACAGGTGCATCCCATTAATAAATCTTTCTTTTTTAAGCACAAAGGGCCAAAGTTTTATTTTCCCTTTTTAAGAAGAGATACTTTCCCTACTCTCGGAAAGCATGAATCACAAGCTCATTTAGGATTGGCTTTGAAAGTCAGATCGAATTCGGAATAGATTTTGTTTGGGTATTTTTGAGGAATTCTGTATATTTCCAGTTGGAAAACACTCACTTCCTTAACCACTCCTGTGTTCATTTATCCGAGTTCATATCTGAGGTTATATCTGAATTCCGAGCCAAAGCAAGGGTGAGTCTCTCTGCCGCACACCTTTCACCCCAGAGGGATCAGCTTCAAAGCACTGTCTTCAGAAATCAAATGATCGAGAGAGAGAGAGAGAGAGAGGAGGGGGGGAGACGCAGCTGGGATGGGGAAGGGAATCCTGGGCAAGACTCTGATCAGACTGACTCTCTTCCAGTCTCCTGAACACTCAGTGCTTTTCTCCAGATGAGGATGATTACAGTAAACTAGATCAGTGTGCGAAATAATCCCGCGTGTCACAGGGAGAGAGAAGCGTGCACCGCAAGTTCAGTTTGTTTATACGGGCACATCTGTGTCACCCCAGCTCACCTGAGTTTACCTACACAAACACCAGTGCAATCTTGCACTCCTGAGTCTGATCTAACATACCTGGGTACACCTGTGCAAACCTGAGTGTAACTTAGTGCACCTGAGTCTGGCCTAGTATACCTGGGCTTACCTTTGCCTATCTGAGTCTAATCGGCACACCTGAGTCTAACTTAGCTCACCTCGGCCTACCTGAGCATACCCAAGTTTATTCGTAAATGCCAGGGTCTACCTGCGCACACCTGAGATTAAGCTGGCACCCCTTATTTTGAGCTAGGACACCTGAGTTTAAACTGGCACACCTGAGTTTAAGCTGGCACACCTGATTTTAAGCTGGCACACCTGAGTTTAAGCTGGCACACCTGAGTTTAAGCTAGCACGCCTGAGTTTAAGCTAGCACACCTGAGTTTAAGCTAGCACGCCTGAGTTTAAGCTAGCACACCTGAGTTTAAGCAGGCATACCTGAGTATACCGACACTATGCTCTCCTGTTTTGGGCCGTGGATGAGGACGGGCCTTTAAAAGAATGATCGACTCAGGCCCTCTCCACTGCCATGTGATTTTGCGTCTTTCTACCGCCAGCCTGTTTCTGTCTGAACCCCCTTCCCCGTCTTCCTGATTGACGGTGGTAGATCCATTTTCTCTGAATGGAAAATTGCCGCGGATTTTTCCATAAGTCGCGTGCATTGCTCCATGAATCATGTGAATGATTCAATACAGTAAGATCTTTTTCCCCTCCTGCTTTATTAAAAACAGTGTTTTGGAAAAACACAAAAAACAAATGCTAAACTGTCTCACATAAATCACCGAGTGTGTTCGTACACTGTCCCTTCCATTGAATAAAAAAGATTTTAAAAACCAAAACTAGTCCAGGGGTGACTGCAAGTTCACAGAATTAGAATTAGTAGCAAACATGTAGTTAGTATATACATTTTAATAATACTATTTACATCATGAATCCAACAGCACAGTCAGCCAACAATAAAATTTGCTCATTTGGATCCCAATGGCTGTTCTAAATGCAGAACCAATTTTAATATAGGGTCCAAACAGCACAGAATATACACTACTCAAGAGAACAAACTATACACTTCTCAAGAGAACAGAATATACACTTCTCAAGAGAACAGAATATACACTACTCAAGAGAACAGTATATAGACTCCTCAAGAGAACAAACTATACACTTCTTAAGAGAACAGTATATACACTTCTCAATAGAACAGTATATACACTACTCAAGAGAACAAACTATACACTTCTCAAGAGAACAGAATATACACTACTCAAGAGAACAGAATATAAACTACTCAAGAAAACAGAATATACACTAGTCAAGAGAACAGAATATACACTACTCAAGAGAACAAAATATACACTACTCAAGAGAACAGAATATACAATACTCAAGAGAACAGAATATACACTACTCAAGAGAAAAGAAAATACACGACTCAAGAGAACAGAATATACACTTCTCAAGAGAACAGAATATAAACTACTCAAGGAAACAGAATATACACTACTCAAGAGAACTGAATATACACTACTCAAGAGAACGGAATATGCTCTTCTCAAGAGAACAGAATATAAAATACTCAAGAGAACAGAATATACACTACTCAAGAGTACAGAATATACACTTCTCAAGAGAACAGAATATAAACTACTCAAGAAAACAGAATATACACCACTCAAGAGAACAGAATATACACTTCTCAGGAGAATAGCATATAAAATACTCAAGAGAAAAGAATATACACTACTCAAGAGAACAGAATATGCACTACTCAAGAGAACAGTGTATACACTTCTCAAGAGAACATAATATAAACTACTCAAGAAAACAGAATATACACTACTCAAGAGAACAGAATATACACTTCTCAAGAGAACAGAATATAGACTAATCAAAAGAACAGAATATACACATCTCAAGAGAACAGAATATAAAATACTGAAGAAAACAGAATATACACCACTCAAGAGAACACTATATACACGACACAAGAGAACAGACTATACAATAATCAAGAGAACAGTATATACACTGCTCAAGAGAACAGAATAAATACTACTCAAGAGATCAGAATATACACTACTCAAGAGAACAGAATATACAATTCTCAAGAGAAAAGAATGTACAATACTCCAGAGAACAGAATATACACTACTCAAGAGTACAGAATATAACCTACTCAAGAAAACAGAATATACACTTCTCAAGAGAACAGAATATACACTACTCAAGAGAACAAAATATACACTACTCAAGAAAAAAGAATATAAAATACTCAAGAGAACAGAATATACACTACTCAAGAGAACAGAATATGTACTACTCAAGATAACAGTATATACACTACTCAAGAGAACAGAATATACACTAATAAAGAGAACAGAATATACACTTCTCAAGAGAACAGAATATACACTACTCAAGAGAACAGAATATACACTAATAAAGAGAACAGAATATACACTTCTCAAGAGAACAGAATATACACTACTCAAGAGAACAGGATATACACTTGTCAAGAAAACATAATATAAACTACTCAAGAAAACAGAATATGCACTACTCAAGAGAACACTATATACACTATTCAAGAGAACAGAATATACACTACTCAAGAAAACAGAATATACACTACTCAAGACAACAGCATATACACTACTCAAGACAATAGAATATACACTACTCAAGAGAACAGACTATACACAACTCAAGAGAACAGAATATACACTACTCAAGAGAACAGAATATACACCACTCAAGAGAACAGACTATACACTACTAAAGACAACAGAATATACACTACTCAAGAAAATAGAGTATGCACTACTCAAGAGAACAGAATATACATCTCTCAAGAGAACAGAATACACACTTCTCAAGGAGACAGAATATACACTACTAAAGAGAACCGAATACACACTTCTCAAGAGAACAGAATATACACTACTCAAGAGAACAGAATATACACTTCTCAAGAAAACATAATATAAACTACTCAAGAGAACAGAATATACACTACTCAAGAGAACAGAATATAGACTACTGAAGAGAACAGAATATAGACTACTCAAGAGAACAGAATATACACTACTCAAGAGAACACTATATACACTACTCGAGAACAGAATATACAATACTCAAGAGGACAGTATTTACACTACTCAAGAGAACAGAATATACAATACTCAAGAGAACAGAATATACACTACTCAAGAGAACAGACTATACACTACTCAAGAGAACAAAATATACAATATATACTCAATGAGAAATTAAGGATAAAAATATTTGTGCATGTATATATGAGCTGACAAGCTCAAAATATTGTAATTATAATGACAAAATAATTCATTGATGGCTCAAGAACAGAAAACACACATCAAAAAAAAACTTTGATTAGACAGTAGTTTATTATCCTCCCACATGGAAAGAATATATATGAACATATATGCGCATATATTCAACCTATATGCCACATATATGCAGCATATATGCGCATATATGCCGCATATAGGCCAAATTCAGGTACATATATGTGCTTATAGAGGGCATATATGTCTCCTATATAGCTCATATACCCAGTGGCAGGTTCTGTTTGTCATAACTATTGTATAGCTCATATCTCACTTTTGCAACTGTCATACATGATGCCTAGCTCATATTTTTATTCTCAAGGTAATATCTGCATATTAGTCCAAAGTCCCTTACAGAAATAACAAGAATTTCACGCAATAACTGATTAATTCCATGTGAACATGTGAAATTGGCATCACATTTGATCCTAAATACATGCTGACATGTGACAACGGCCTGTTATGTGTAAACCAGTTATATTAACTATGGCAAGTGAGAGGCGACAAAAAGCTATGATATCAACACAAATATCAAATACTATTTGTTACATTTTTTTTCCTGAAACATTAACAATAACAAGGTCATCAATTCTTTCTTGACCATACTTATTTCCATTCTATGAAGATTGAGTTGTGTATTGTGGAAGAGAAGGAAATGTATAAAAACAAAATGGTTTGATTATGTTTATTTCATCAATTAAGCATTTTTTAAAGTTTAAGTCACTGCCAGATTCACCACATTAGATAAAATTGGATTCACATCATTACAGCTCATACATATCCACTGAAAGGTTATACACTACACTTTTACATCTACCAAATGCAATGTTTTCTATCTTGTCCGTAATAGTTTCTAGATGAATATGGCTCAGAGGTCCTTAGTCTAAATGTAGCAAATAAAACCAAAATAACAAAATAAAAGTACACAAAAGAACATGCATTTAAGTAAACATGCCTTTCAAAAGTCATTTTCATTCCCACATCTATTTGAGCATTTCACTGTGATTAATGAATTTGAAGACAAAGTCTACATTTCTGTTTACAGTTTTAATAAACAGACACTTGTCTTTTATCTGAGATACTTGTATAGCAACTAAAGATCCCAGACTTTTTCCTACAGGGATGAAATAACAAGGATTCTTAAATTCCCACACGGAAAGAACTTATATAAACATATAGGTTTTAATCCCCGCCTTGTATCAACCAGCAGTGGTCGGCAGCTCTTTTCAGAAGTAGCGCGCAATTGGCCAATGCGCTACAGGGATGCAAACTGAAAAGGGCCTGCTGGGAAGGGTTATGTAGTTTAGAGTTCCCCTAGGCGCGTCCTGTTGGCTAGACGGGCGCTCATAAATAAGATTCTGACCCAGTACCCTTTTGTTTATTCTCTGCCCTTGTCCTAAGCTTGCAAAGTTTCACCCTAACCAATGCATAGAAGGCAATTATTAACAGTTGTAGGCTGTGTACACTCTCCTGAATTGTGAACAGGGGGCTGCATATGGGAATAAGTCAAAGAACTTGTACATAGTTTCCTAATTGGGTATCCCAAATTTGCGTGGGATTGGAAATGCCAAATAGAAAAATAAAAAGTCGAAGTTTTAATTGGCCATTTTCATATATTATAGGAACATATATGTACATATATGTTCCTATAATATATGAAAACGGCCAATTTTATGTATGTAGCTTATATGCGAAACCTATATCTGGCCCTATATTAAAACCTATATGTTTATATAGGTTCTCTCTGTTTGGGCTGATGTAAAAAAAAAAGCTATGCACCCCACAAAGTGATGTTCACACGAGATGCAGAAGCTTCAGTAACTGGTGTAGTTATCGTCAGCATTCACACATTCTTGATGATGTTGGCGCAAGCTGTTCACCAGGCGTTGGAAATAATTATTGCGGGATTACTTGCCATTCTGCCACTAATCACTGAGCCAGCTGCGAGGTTGACAGCAGGGACGTGATGTGATGGAACTCGCCGCCCTAGTTCATCCCACACATGCTCAGTGGGTTACAAATCGGGTGAATATGCAGCTCAATCCATGTGCTAAACCTTGTGCTGCTGCAGGAAGTCAGTCACCACCCTGGCACAATGAGGTCTTGCGTTGTCGTGCTGGGACCAAACTCCTGGCCCAGTCCGCTGCAGAAGCAGCATTGCCAGAGGTTAAACAATCTCGTTGAGATATAGCTGACCAGTCAAATTTCCATTGCGGATGTATACAGAGGTTCTGTGGTTTACGAATATCCCCGCCCGCATCATCATACTTCCTCCTCCTTGAGCAACGTGGACATCAGTTAATCTCTCTCCTTCACAACAATAAATGCAAGCCCAGCCATCCCTGAACGGCAGAATAAAGCGATACTTTCATTATCTCTACTCACTGACCACAGTTCCAACAGATATGACCAATCTAGGCAAGCCCTTCTGTGAAGGTCAAGTAGCGATGGTCGAACTGCAGGACGCCAGCATCGCAAACCTCGTTCTTACAGACGATTCCTAATGGTCTAGTCAGACTCGTTGGGGCCTCTGGCAGCTCTGAGTTGATCCCGAAGATGTTGTGAGGTCGCAAAGTGCTGTCGCAAGGGCGTTATCATCAGGAAGCGGTCTTCTCGTGCAGATGTTAATCCGTGTCCTCCAGAATGGAGGTGACTCTGAACAGCATGAGTCGTCCTGAGCCTCTGCCAGAGTCTGCTGATAATGGCTCACATTTCGATGCTGAGTTTGTCCATCTTGTAGCCAACCAATGGCCCTTTCCCTGTCATCAGGAGTCATCAAACCCTTCTCAAATTTCAAGTGATGATGAATCAAAAATGCTCAGCTATTTTATTGCTAAAATTGGCATGCATGGAATGACTTTCATGCAAAATGCGAGCAAATAGTGCATGGGATGCCACACTGGGTGTTATGAGGCGGTTTGTCAGTCTAGTCTAACCAAATCTGTGCTTCAAATCCATGAAAAGGAAACGTGAGTCAGCTTAAAAAGTTTATAAAGATAAGTGCAGTGATTCCAAGTACCATAATAAATTGAATCTATATTCCAAATGACAATCCAAAGGAGGATATTCAAACCTTATCTGGCTTTAAAAGACAGACTTACAAAAATGATCAAAAAACTTTTGTCAACGCATGACTTCTTTTGAGTAGTTTAAAATAACTTTACACAATGATCTGAGATACATGCATATGATTATCCCTACATAAATCTAGGCCATACAAATAAGATGACGCAAAGCTGTATTGAGCTTACATAAAGAATGTGGAATCATGTAGAAAGGTTTCATATTTATTTAATATTGCGAATAAAACCGGAAATCAAATCACCGTCATTTATTAAATTAATGAAACCCCAATGACTTTTACCAAGTGTCCCTCAAGGTTTCATCTTTGGCCATAGTGTAATTTTTTGTTAATCCAAGCCTCAAGGCTCTCTCCTCCCATAGTCTGTCATGATTATGGTAATCATATACAAGTATTTTACCCTTACAGCTAATATGCTGATTTCACTGCAATTTGCACTCATCGCAAATTGCCAACAAGGCATCTCATACCAGACAGGCAGCCAGCAAGCAAAGCTGAACTTGGCTAAAACTGAGATCCAGATTTTTGCTCTATTTGGCTCTAATCAGCTTTTCACTCACCCATGTTAGAGCCAAGTGTCACTTCGTGCACCTGTCAGGAATCTCAGCACGCTGCTCGAAAAAACCCAGTCCTCTCAGGAACATCAAGGCACTTTACTGGACCCACAGATTCATCTTGTGCAATACTCCGCCCTTCCCTCCTTTCCGATCCCGCCCAGACTGTATGTGGCTGTGCCACCAGTCATATCCTGTACAGCCAGAAGCCTGGTGCGAACCTGCTTGGCAGCGAGGGGAAGCCCAGCCCGCCCAACACAACACATCCTGCATTGAAAAGAGGGATCATTATAGTTAGTGTACACCCGCGTGTTCTTACTCTGGGCCTGAGCTTATCATATCATATCAGTCCCTCACCCTAACCCAACCCCCCCCAGACACTCACACACATATACCGCAAGGGCCCAACCCGCCCAACAACACACACCCTGCATTGAGAAGAGGGATCATTATAGTTAGTGTACACCCGTGTGTTCTTACTCTGGGCCTGAGCTTATCATACACACCCTGCATTTTATTCATACTCTGTGACATCACCTCTCCTTTTATTCACACTCTGTGACATCACCTCTCCTTTTACTCACACTCTGGAGTTGTTTTGGAGTTGAGAACACTAGTTGGAGTTTCAGAAGTGGAGTTTGGTCTCATTTTTGCCTGATATAGGACTTTGTTATGCATGCCCAAAAAATACTCGTGTGATTTTTTTTAATTATGATTTTTGTTTAGTTTTTTTTTGGTCAGGCAGTGTACGGTGATGACGAGAGAGAGAAAGGCTGTGACTGTGTGTGTGTGTGAGAGAGAGAGAGATAGATAGATAGATAGACAAACTTCTGACCTTTGAATCCTCTGATCCATAAGAAAAACAGCTCTTTTTACCAAAACATTACGCACCATCAGATAAAAACATTCCCAACACAGTAACATAAAAATAAAGATACAACTGGAATTGCCTATTGTCAAAACATAAAGTAAATATAAAACAAAAAACCACACTAAACCAAAATAGAAAGAGAGGAGGAGGGAGGGTGGGGGGAAACCGGACGGGTCTGTGAATTCTTCACTGACTGTAACCACACTGTTCAGAAGCCCTACACATTGCAGCTGGGTATCATTTAGGACTTCATTTTGTTTTAATATTATTTTTAATCATAATTGTTTCCTCTTGTGGTTCCTGTGATATGTGGAAATATACTCTCCAGGCCATAAATCTTTCATGCGTGCTTGTGTGAGTTGCGATCTGAAGCATTTAGAGAGGGCCAGCGCTGCTGTGGTTTTCCTGTGGACAGTGTGCGTACGATATCTGTGCCTGGACTTGTGTCGCTGTGAACTTGCTGAACTTAAAACAACAGAAATGCGAGTTTCATCTGATGAGAAAAAGTGTTCTTATTGCCTTTTAAAATGCACTGTTAAGCACAACAGGCTAAAGCCAATTAAATGACCTTCAGATGAATCTAGTACTGTACAAACATGCTGGTCTGTGATGGTAAAAAGCCTACTTGCTTCTTTCATTAGGAAACAAGATTTCTCTTCATGAATAAACACACTTTATAGCAATTGAAGGAAGATAATGGAAGCTTCGTTTATCAAAAAATGATGTGCCCCCCTTTGTGCTGATTTAATTCTGTTATGCCGGAAATATATGTATATTTATATTTCAACCTTGTGATGAGATGCAAAAAAATACGAGATTACTTTTCAACACAGAGACCCACAAAGCTAACATTAATAATGCAGACAGCTGAAAGCCAATAATTTGGCAAAGAACAGAACAGGAAAATGAACTCGGTAGAGTGAAGTCAGACACGAGGCTGCTGAGGAGGTCACCACACGGCACTGGGCTAGATTCCCAGCAGAGGGAGTCAGGGATCGGGAGAGGACAGGATTACCAGCACAGAGAGTCAGGACTCGAGAGAAGGATTCCCAGCAGAGGGAGTCAGGGATCGGGAGAGGACAGGATTACCAGCACAGAGAGTCAGGGCTCAAGAGCAGGATTCCCAGCAGAAGGAGTCAGGGATCGGGAGAGGACAGGATTACCAGCACAGAGAGTTAGGGCTCGAGAGAAGGATTCCCAGCAGAAGGAGTCAGGGATCGGGAGAGGACAGGATTACCAGCACAGAGAGTCAGGACTCGAGAGAAGGATTCCCAGCATAGGGAGTCAGGGATCGGGAGAGGACAGGATTACCAGCGCAGAGAGTCAGGGCTCGAGAGAAGGATTCCCAGCAGAAGGAGTCAGGGATTGGGAGAGGACAGAATTACCAGCACAGAGAGTCAGAGCTCGAGAGAACCATTCCCAGCAGAGGGAGTCAGGGGATCGAGAGAGGACAGGATTACCAGCACAGAGAGTCAGGGCTCGAGAGAAGGATTCCCAGCAGAGGGAGTCAGGGATCGGGAGAGGACAGGATTACCAGCACAGAGAGTCAGGGCTCGAGAGAAGGATTCCCAGCAGAAGGAGTCAGGGATCAGGAGAGGACAGGATTACCAGCACAGAGAGTGAGGGCTCGAGAGAAGGATTCCCAGCAGAGGGAGTCAGGGATCGGGAGAGGACTGGATTACCAGCGCAGAGATTCAGGGATGGGGAGAGAACCAGATTCCCTCGCAGAGATTCAGGGATTGCTAGAGGACAGGATTCCCAGCACAGAGATTCAGGGATTGGGAGAGGACAGAATTCCCAGCATAGCGAGTTGGGGATCGAGAGAGGGCAGGATTTCCAACAAAGGAAATCAAGGATTGGAAAAAAGATAGGATTCTCAGCAGAGGGGATTTAAGACTGAGAGAGGGCAGGATTCTGAGCATAGGGAGCTCCGGATTGGGAGGGGACAGGATTCCCAGCAGAGTGAATCAGGGATCAGAAAGGGATTTGGGGAATAAAAATGAACAGCGATTCACTCATGTCCTTGCTCTAGACCCCTTCGGTCAACTCCTTCCTCCTTACTTTTGGACCAATTGCACTTGAGCTTTAGGTCATGAACTGACAGGTGGATATTCACCTTCGTAATTTTCTGGTAGTGAGCATAATTTTTGGTGCGATCAATGAAGGCAAGTTTTCCAGATGCTGAAGCAGCAAAGCAGCCCCAGAAGATCACACTACCAACATGTTTCACTGTGGGTATGATGTTCTTAATATGGAATGCAATGTTAGCTTTACCTCTGATGTAACGGGACCATTTTTTTCCAAATAGTTCCAATTTTCATTCAGCAGACAACAGAATATTATCCAAAAAGTGTTGGGAGTCATTATGATGTTTTTTGGCAAATGCGAGATACGCTTTTATGAACGTTTTGATCTGCAACAGTTTTTGCCTTGCAGCTCTCTGATGGATGCCGTTTTCGCCCAGTCTCTTTCTTAAGTTTTTACACAGGTCCACTTACTCCTCGTTCCTTGATTGATCATTACGCATGTACTCTTGCTCATCACTCCTCGACAGCTTGTAACATATGTCCTCTCGCTCGTAACTCCTCAAAAATTCATTACATATTGTATGTCCTCCACTCCTTGACAGGCAAGTACGGTCCTCTTGCTCCTAACTCCTTGATAGGTCCTTACACATGTCCTGTTGTTCCTCACTCCTCGATCGGTCATTACATATCTCCTCTTGCTCCTCACTCCTTGATGGGTCATTACATATCTCCTCTTGCTCCTAACTCCTCAACAGATTGTTACAGAGGTTCTCCAGCTCCTCACTCTTTGATAGGTCATTATACACGTCTTCTGCTTCCTCATTCCTCAATCAGTCATTAACATGTTCTGTCACTCCTCATTAAATTGCTCACAGGTCCTCTTGCTCGTCACTCCTCGATAGGTACACTGCACAAAGTGTCTGTCTTAACAAGTCATTTTGTCCTAAAATAAGACCTAACTTTCTAGTTTTCTTCCCTCAAATAGAAAATTTGAGCTTATTTTAAGTTACAGTGTGCTTGACAAGTGAAATTTTCTTATCCCATTGGCAAATCTTGAAATAAGTCAAAATTGTCTCACCCCATTGGCAAATTTTTGTCTTACCGAGAAAAAAGGAATAGAAATAAATGTTTTTAATCTTAATACAAGATTAAATTACAAGGTAAGGTGGGCTGATTTTTCAGTTTTTGCAGTGTGTTATGTACACCTTCCTGCTCTTTAGTCTTTGAAAGCGTGTTACATATGTCCTGTTGCTCCTAACTCTTTGATAGGTCATCACATATGTCCTCAAGCTCCTCTCAATAGATTGTTACACGTCCTTCTGCTGAGCGTTCCTTGATCCGTTATGAAACACGTCCTCTTGCTCCTAACTCCATGATAGGTCATTACATGTCCTGTTGTTCCTCACTCGTCAATAGGTCATTACGCATCTCCTCTTGCTCCTAACTCCTAATAGATTGTTACATAGGTGCTCTTGCTTCTCAATCCTGGATAAGTCGAACGCAAGTCCTGTAAGGGCCGATAGAATCGAGAGGCTAAGTGCAGCGGTAGGGGAAAACCAGAGCAGCATGGCCTTAAAACACTCACAGAGAGTGATACAGACCAAACAACAGAGACAGCTCTCGCGCTTCCAAAAGGACGCCTAACCATCCACAACAAGGAAGCAAAGCAAGAGAGGGAGAAAGAGGAAGTATCTCGAGAACCGAGAAAACAAAGCACCTAAAATGGTGCAACACAAAGGTAAGAGAGGGAAAGGAAGAAAAGGGAATTTCCCTAAAGAAATAGGTACCAGCCGGCGGACATCCAGCTTATATAGGCTCAGAGGAAGTTGCCGCCCACACCTGACGAAACAGCTGGAAGGAATCCAAAAATTAAAGGAACAGAAGTGGTTCCGAAAAGAGCCACAAAGAGAGTGTAAAAACCACAAACACAGTCAAAACCATGACAGGACCCCCCCAAGGAACGGCCTTTCGGCGGTCCCATAGAACCCTGGGCATGGAACTCAGATCTCAGGGTGGGATCCAGGATATCCCGAGAAGGGACCCAGCACCGCTCCTCAGGACCATACCCCTCCCAGTCTGCCAAAAACTGGGCCCCCGACCAAAACGCCTCTCAGCCAGAATGCGACGCGACGGTGTGAACCGCCCCCCTTCAATCATCCAAGGGCGGCAGTTTGTCGCCCGTGCCAGGACGCTTGTGCTAACCGGTTTAAGCCGAGAAACAAGAAACAAGGGGTGAATACGCAAGGATCTAGGGATCTTTAATCGGACGGTGACAGGGTTGATTTTCTGCACTATCTTGAAAGGATCAATTAAGCGGGGAGCCAACTTTCGTGACTCCACTCTCAAAGGAAGGTCCCAAGTGGAAAGCCAAACTCTCTGGCCAACCCAATAAGATGGGGCCAAACGGCGCCTTCTATCAGCCGCGGTCTTTTGTTTCTGCCCAGAGTGCAACAGAGAGGACCGGACCCTGGCCCAGACCGACCAACAATGCCGAACAAAATGATTAATCGAGGGAACTTGTGAATCCCGCTCAGTCTCTGGAAAAAGCGGAGGCTGATAACCAAACTGAGCCTCAAACAGGGAAAGGCCTGTGGAGGAGTTACACAGCGAATTATGGGAGTATTCGACCCATGCCAAAAAACGACTCCGCGAAGAAGGATTGTAAGCCGCTAAACACGAAGTGTATTTTCTAGCAATTGGTTAATTCCCTCTGTCTGCCCATTAGTCTCAGGCTGTAAACCAGAGGAAAGGCTTACGGCGGCCCCTAGCTGGTTGCAGAAAGCATGCCAGAATTTTGCCGTAAACTGCGGGCCACAGTCTGAGACCACATCCTGTGGCAGACAATGCAGCCGAAACACATGGTCCACAACAAGAAGGGCCGTCTCCCGTGCTGAAGGGAGCTTAGGCAGGGCAATAACGTGGGCAGCCTTAGAAAGGCGGCCCACCACGACCAAAATCATGGTGTTGCCTTCCGAAACCAGCAGACCCGTAACAAAATCTAGAGCAATATGGCTCCACGCACACTTGGGAACGGGCAACGGCCGCAACAGACCAGAGGGGGGGAGATGGGAAACCTTGTTCCGTGCACAGATGCAACATGCCGCCACAAATTTCCGGATGTCCTTACCCATGCTGGGCCACCAAAAGCGTCAGGCCAAGAACTGCTTGGTCCGGTGAACCCCCGGGTGACCTGCCAAGCGGGAAGAGTGCCCCCACTGGAGCACTTGGGAACGCACCGCCACAGGGACAAACAAACAGCCAGGCGACTCCCCACCAGGACCAGGATTGGACCACAAGGCCTCCCGCACAACAAACTCAACGTCCCACTGAATGGGAGCCACAATCTGAGCCGCCGGAAGTACCGGCTCCGGAGTGGGACCGTGGCTCGAGCGCTCGTAAATCCATGGCAAGGCATTAGGCTTGATGTTTTTGGAGCCTGGGCGATAAGTTAACGTAAAGTTAAAGCGATTGAAAACAAATGCCCACCGCACCTGCCGGTGGGCAATTACGATGCTTAGTCTGCTGGATATATTGGAGATTCTTGTGATCCGTCCAAACCACAAACGGATGTTCAGCCCCCTAACAACCAATGGTGCCACTCTTCCAATGCCAACTTAACTGCTAACAACTCCCGGTCCCCAATGCTGTAATTCTGTTCGGCTGCCGACATCGACCGGGAGAAGTAAGCGCAGGGATGCAACTTATTGTCCTGAAGGGGCGCTGGGACAAAATGACATCCACTCCGACCTCCGAAGCATCAACCTCCACCACAAATGGGAGGGAGGGGTCGGGCAGAACAAGAATGGGCTCAGAGCTAAATTGTTTCTTTAACTCTTTAAAAGCAGCCTCAGCTGCTGGAGACTAAGCATTCTTCTTAGTAAGTGCAATAATGGGGGCAGCCATCGCACTAAAATTGCGGATAAACCTTCTATAAAAATTTGCGAAGCCCAAAAATCGCGGAATCTCCTTCACATTCTGAGGGGCAGGCCAATTCCTGACCGCTGCCACCTTGTCCGGGTCCATGCGGACCGACCCTGCTGATACAATGAAGCCAAGGAGACTTTCCGGGCATGAAAAATGCATTTTTCAGCCTTGACAAAAAGTCTGGTTTTAAGGAGGGCCTCAAGCACTTGTCTGACGTGTTGTTTATGCTCCGAGAGAGTTGAAGAAAAAAATCAGAATATCTTCAAGGTAGACAAAGACAAATTTCTCCAACATCTCTCAGAGGACGTCATCAACGAGCGCCTGGAACACAGAGGGGGCGTTAACCAATCCGAAAATGACAAAATATTCGTAGTACCCGTCATGGGTATTAAAAGCCATTTTCCATTCGCCCCCGGATCCGGACCAAATTGCACGTGTTGCGGAGGTCTAATTTAAAAAAAACAACGCCTCCTGCAGGCGTTCAAATGCAGAGTTCATTAGGGGCAGAGGGTACCAATTCTTAATGGTTATGTTATTCAAGCCCTTGTAATCGATACAGGTTCTCAAACTGCCATCCTTTTTTTCAACAAAGAAGAACCCCGCTCCAGCAGGAGATGTAGATGGTCGAATAAAACCATTGGCTAGAGCCTCCTGAATATACTCATGCATAGCCTTACGCTCTGGCCCAGACAGTGAGTATAACGCACCCCTGGGGGGAGCAGTACCAGGGAATAGTTTGATCTCACAATCTTAATCACAATGCGGAGGCAAAGACAAAGCTCGTTGTTTGCTAAAAACCTCCGCGAGATCAACATAATCACCTGGAACGTTGGGAGGTAAACCAAAGTTCAGCGTGGCCCCTACACACCAATCTTGTTCAGAACCCAACGACTCAAGAACTGACTCAGTGTCAGAAAAATCCTCTGACTTGAAATCCTCCTCCTCTGGCTGCTGCCAGTCAAATTGAGGATCCCACTGCAACTCTTCCTCCGCCCCATTATCTAAATCTGCTGTGTTAAGTAAACCTCCTTCCTCATCATCACTCCAAGCATCAGCCTCCCCCATAGGTTGACGTTCGGGGTGACATGTCAGAATCTCACTACTGTGAGACCTACAGTCAGAGCCCCACTGGACGAATGAATTATTTTGACTGCCACAAAAGATCTGTGGCCTATGTTCAAGAAACCAAGAATGACCTAAAACCACAGGAAAAACCGAGGAATTGATTAGGAAAAAACGAACTCTCTCTGAATGACCGCCAAATGGGATAAGCATAGTCAATAATTCAGAGACCTCGGTTATAAGCCCTGATCCCAACGGGCGACCGTCCAAAGATCTGACCATTCGGGAATGCAAGAGAGAGCGAATGGGAATGGAATGTTTCTTAGCCCACTGTGCATCCATAAAACAATCAACGGCCCCCGAATCCAAAAAAAGCCTCAGCAATTATTCTCTGCTTCCCCACAGTTAACTCCACTGAAATAAATGTTCGAAAGGGAGATTGAGCCTGTCCCTCTACCACTCCCCATACTGCTAGAGGGACCTCCCGTTTCCCTTGAGCTCAGGACAATGTGGACGGATATGCCCCGGCTTGTTACAATGATGACAAATTATTCGTTTCCGAACAGGCTTACAATTCCGGCTCTCATATGAACCATCAACCTGCATGGGCTCACTAGGAGTGGGAATTTCAGTGGGCGAAGTTGGGGCTGTGTGCGTGTTGTGAGGAGAATTAACCCCTTAGCTGGTAGGAGCCAGTGCAGTTTGTTTCTCCTTGCTACGTTCGCGGAAACAATTATTGATCCGCACAGCAGTTCGAACTAACAAATCTAACGATACACAAGGCTTTTACGTTGCTAAGGCATCTTTTACGTCCTCCGCCAAAGCCTAAATAAAAACGGTCATAAGGGGTACTTTTGGCCACTCTGTCTCTGTGGCCAGGGAGCGGAAAGGAATAGAAAACTCTGCAACGCTCTCAGAGCCCTGCCTCAAATGCATCAGATGCGTAGCCGCGTCCTGACCACACACATCCTGATCAAAAACAGAAATCATCTCCCTCACGAGAGTATCTATCGAATTAACAACTGGCGATCTAGAGCGAATGAGTGGCCCCACCCAAGTGAGGGCTGTGCTGGACAACAGGGATACGATGTATCTAAGTATATGATGTTATAAGCCCTGCTCTGGTCATAAGTCTTGCTGGCCCCTTCAAGAAATTCCAGGAGGTTTGTCAGGCATGACCTTACCTTACGGAAACCATGTTGGCTATCCCTCAAGATATTATTACGTTCAAGAAATAAGTCCAGCTCATCTTTCATAATAGATTTCAGTATTTTGCATGCAATGCAACTTAAACTGACTGGCCCCTAATTTCCTGGCTCAGTACAGTCCCCTTTCTTATATATTGGAATTATATTGCCTTGCTTCCAATCATTCGGTATTTCTCCAGTTTCTATAGACCGTCTGAAGATGGTGGATAGCGGCTTGAAGATGACTACACTAACTTCCCTGAGCATTCTAGGATATAAGCCATCAGGACCCGCCGCCTTATCTGCCTTTAGTTTATGCAACTTGTCTAATAATTCGTTATCCCTAACCTCAATTTCTGCTAAATAATCTTGAGCACTGGACATGCCCTCTGGCCAAATAAAAACCCGCTCTGAGCTAAAATTCTCAACAAAGTAACTGTTTAAGGTATCTGCAATATCCTTGTTATCATATAGCAGCGATCCATATTTATTCTTTATGCACTTAACCTCCTCTTTGACTTTCCTTTTTCTGCTACAGTACTGAAAGAAGCCTGACGTGATGTCACGTGATCTCATGGGAAAGCCCACAGATGGAAGCAAAATAGAGACGGACATGGTGGAGAAACTCGCTGTAGAAAGGATTTGCAGTGAGAATAAAAAACAAGATTAAACAATTCTGGGTGAGAAAACGACTGGGGAGACACGGGGAACCTGAGGTGGGTTTTCAACTGTCAGCTTTACTAACTGTCAACAGTAGTGTACTCGATAATGTCAGCCTCAAGGGCTATAAATGTATATTGTTGCATGGTAACGTGGTCAGCTGCTCTGGGACTAATGTTAGCTTGTAATGCTAACGTTTATCTAGCTAGTTCAAAAGCGACATCGTCCACTGTTGAAATGAAAATTGGTACAATGAAAATAAACCATTGGTGCTATTGTGACGAAAAAATTCAACATGTTACAACACAGAGGCAGGAAATGTAGCGACTGTATGCAACAGCTGGTCACCGGGTTTATGCAGCTGACACAGCGGCGACCAGCAAGCAACGTTAACAATGTAGCAAGTTCACTGAAGTTGTTGCCTACTCGCGCATGATAGAGACATGCAACGTCTCTCTCTCTTTCACACACACACACACACACACACACACACACACACACACCTGTCCATTTCTCTCTCACCTGGTACATTCAAAGCCGAGGCGATTTCTCCCTAGCTCTTCCTTTGTCCGTGCGGTTATGGTTCATCTTGGAAGACACATTATACAAAAGTATAAGCATTCGTGTTCCTGCCACATATCCACACGCCTTCCCTCCATCTCAGCCGTCCAACGCACCCGTACAACAGGCTGCTGTTGCTGTTCGTTCGCCGTCGCCATTTCAAACTACCCTCATTCACCTCGGTCAGCTTGTGTCTTGTCTCTCTCATTGGCTATTGTGGTCCTGTTCAGAAAGTAATGACATATTCATCCAGATTTTCACTCCAAAATATCAAACATGTTTGAAATTATCGGGGCGGCCCAAATGAGTCTGCAAGGGTTAAGATTGGATCTGCAAACCCCTCACATTACCAAATAATCTGGACCGAACGTCGGTACCGACCAAGGTCCCAGACCAGATTTCTCTGTCGATTTTCGGGAGGGGTGAATCAGGGATAAATCAGCCACTCATGTAGTCTGAGCCCGGCTTAATACAGTTGCTCTTCTCTGAACCCAGCTTAAACCAGTCGCTCTTATCTAAGCCTGGCTTAAAGCAGTCGCTCTTAGCATCAGTCCTCAGGACCCCTTCAATCAGCTAGTTTTCATTCCAACCGTATTTGCAATCACAATTTTAAGCAACAGGTAATTTCTTTTAATAAGCTCCTTTTTATGTTTCATTAATTACGCTCTTTAGCCATATTGTCAAAAATCACTGAAGCTGCACATAACGTAGGATGAAAACTGCTTTATTGCAAACATTCGGGAAAAGAGTGCAAATTTTAACAAGTGGACTTAAAGAACTTTGTGAATCAAAAGGGTCCCTCTTACACTGGTGAGCATGCTACTCTTTTCTCTTTGCAGGTTTGACTAGTCATCATTTGCTTTGTCTCTTAATTTGTCATCAACGACAATTTGTAAAGACCATGTGTCCACATTTTCACAAATTAGAAGCCCTCCTTTTTAGACTATGAAAACTGTTTGCAGTACTACACTATATGAATATGGAGCTTTTAGTTTTTGGGGCAACAGAATGTAGTCGATATCCTTATAAACATGAATAGATTGCGTGAATCTGGGGTCCTGAATGTTTGTGCGACTCTAGAGTCCTGAATGTGTGTGTAACTCTGGGCTCCTGAATGTGAGGGTCCTGAATTTGTGTTTGCCTCAGGGATCCTGAGTGTGTGTGTGACTCTGGAGTCCTGAATGTGTGTGTGACTCTGAAGTCCTGAATGTGTGTGTGAATCTGGGGTCCTGAATATGTGTTGGAATCTGGGGTCCTGAATGTGTGTGAGATACTGGGGTCCTGAATGTATGTGTGACTCTGGGGTCCTGAATGTGTGTGTGACTCTGGGGTCCTGAATGACTGTTTGACTCTGGGGTCCTGAATGTGTGTGACTCTGGATTCCTGAATGTGTGTGTGACTCTAGGGTCCTGAATGTGTGTGTGTGTGACTCTGGAGTCCTGAATATGTGTGTGACTCTAGGGTCCTGAATGTGTGTGTGTGACTCTAGGGTCCTGAATGTGTGTTTGACTCTGGGGTCCTGAATGTGTATTTGCCTCAGAGATCCTGAGTG